>CAJQZN010040658.1:10017-75647 GCA_907164685.1 Colias eurytheme
GAGTTATGCGCTTACCAACACATTTTGCGATTCATTTTTATATATAAGACTAGAGGTCCGCCCCGGCTTCGCCCGTGGTACATATTTCGCAATAAAAGGTAGCCTATGTCCTTTCTCGGGTATCAAAATATCTCCATACCAAATTTCATGCAAATTGGTATGGAGATATAAGATTTAAGACGCAATCAGAAGAAATAATATTCATATGCGGCATATTCTGAAAACCGCAACTACTAGCAAGGGAATCAAAACCTACGGGTCAAAAGTTAAGTGGACTTGGTTAAAAGCAAGGTTTTACAGCACAGATAAAGAAAAATTCACTAAAAACACTAGAAGTTAAAACATAATAAAAAGTAGGTTTGTTCGGAGTCCTTGAAGCGCGAATCGTATTGAGGTTCATAACTATAAAAAAACATTCTTCCAGTTTTAAAGAAATAACCCCAAAATATGTGTAAAAACATCTTTGGACTATCTGGGTTTCAAAAATGACAACTCCCGTGTTGTCGTTCATTTTGAAATTGTGAGACGACAGAAAAACAAAATAAAAACAGAATCAAACATAGGTAATATATGCCAACGCAATCAAAAGATACAACCGTTTATGCTGCAAATTTTCGTAATTTTCGACATTTGCAAGGTTATAATAACTTACAATAGCAACGTCTTATAGCACAGATAAAGAATTCTAAAATATGAATTAAAAGATACCTACAGCATAATTAAAAAAATAAGTTTGTACGAAGCCCTCGGTGCGCGAGTCCGACTCGCACTTGGCCGGTTTTTTATTTTTTCAGAAACATATGGTTCCCCAATAAAAAATAATATGTTGCATTTGTATTAAGGTAAGAATATTATGTTGTACAATTAATGTGTTAAATTTCTTTTCCAGTTTGTCCTACACAAATTACATAGTAACATAGTCACTTTGTCCTATATATAGGTCAAAAACGATACCCATCAATATAAACAAAACATATGTATGAAGACGAACAATTAAATTTTTCAATTTCATACAATATGCGAACATCCTGTACGCGAATTTTACGGGGAAATTATTGTCGGTTCTGAATTGAAAACGAAATATCTTTAAAATGGAACACAGTATCAACTTTTGAATTATATTATAAAAATCTTCATAAAATTTCTTGTAAAATGATGTAAAAAACAAATAAAATATTAAAAATAAAATACGATTAACCAGGGGTCAAAAACTAAGCAACGTACAGTGAAATGGTAGATACATATTTGGAGCCATTATTTGTGGTATAATTATTGGTAATTTTCATTATTTCGGCACATTAACATTAGGATATATAGTGAATAATAATAAAAAGAACAATAAATACTTACCGTTTATCAACTTTCCGCAAAATTTTACATTTTTTAAAACTTTAAAATTTAAAAGTTACTCGACTAAAGTATGACATAATTACTGTTATATTTCGAATATTTATCGGTCAAATTATTAAGTGATGGACTTTAAATATTCAGTAATTCATAAGCTATCAACTAAATAGTCGTTTATGCAGATTTGAACTATATTTGCGTTACAATGAGCTAATTTCCAACCGGCGATGATTTGGCACAGATCTGTGCCACGACAGACAACGGGTACAAAATTTTTGGCTCAGATCTGTGTTCCGACAGACGAGGGTTTAATGAAGCCGTATTATATGCTAAATTTTTTTATTTGTGTGCAATCATTGAAAAATAAATTGATATCGAACTTTAGAGGTTATTTTGATCTTAAAAAAGGCCAATATATTTAAACATATTTTTTATCTGTTTTCAGGAGCATAATGCTGATGTCTTACAATTAAGAATTCTAGACCAAGTGAGGCTTGTGGTAGCGAATCAAAAATCTGTTGTGTGGGTCTCAACTTCACTACCTATTATATTTGTGCCTAAACAAACTGGCTTGCTTGTGAACCACAGCAGAATTGTAGTCAAAATAGATGCCTTTAACACCTTCCATACTCGTAGAGATACCATGGACACTTTACCACAGGAAAAAAAGACATTCACTAACATAGGCGTAATCAATCAAGGTTTATTAAAGCCATATCTCAATATACCAAAGAAACTAGTTTTAAGAGCACTCCCGTTGGACAGTGACGCAAAAAATGTCAAGAATTTAATACATCCATACACAGTTTTTATACACGAAGACTTAATTGGTGATTCGTACAAAGAATGGACTGTAATATTGGCTACAATGCAAAATATACCTTCGATTATACAGAATGATAATGAAAGTGAGGTGAATTTAATAGATTTGTGTGTGGAAATAGTTCCAATTGATAATGTTGTGTTTCGAAGCTTATCACATGAAGTGTATAACAGAAATATACCCACAGTATTAATTCCCAAGTCCTTAAACACTATTATAAATATAGAGAATGGATCAAAGATAATTTTCACGATTGTCGGTGATTCAGTCGAACAACCAGACCATATTGATATAATAACGTATTCGGACAAAACGCAATCAGAAATGGAAGTCATAGAACGATTTAAGAAGTGTGTCGTAGAAAATACGCATTACGGCAAAAAGTTTTTAATCAACGACGACATGGTGAAACAAAACACGCATATATCGAGTGGGTTCTTGAAGTTCAAATTAAAACCAGACAAATTAAAGTATACAATGTTGAATTCGGAGTCGTTCAGACAGTGTTCGGTGTCTGCTAAATGTTTAAAAGATACGGATTTTGAAGCACCTAAATTGGCATTAACAACATTGGAATATGATGATAGGAACTATTGTAGGTCGATAAAATGTATACAGGGTTTAGTGGAAAAAGTGCTGGATCATGTATACTTTGAAATACATCGCGAAGCGAGTTTTAAAGGTGCATCGGATATTAAGAGTAATGTTTTAGTTACTGGTGAGTTTATAGTCTGTTATTTTATTTGTATTTCTTGAAATAAATTATAAAAAAACATGTAGGTACCTACTAATTAACATCGGCAAATCGATTTTTGCTATAATCTAAACCGACTTCTAGCTGCATCGCTTGACAGTTTCTGATCACAAAATACCGCGTTCAATTCATATAAAACTTAACAATATAATTCTTAAAACTGCTTGTTCGTATTGAAAACGTATTTTTCTGTAATAAGAAAAATTGTAAATATTTTGAGATATAACATATTTTATTCCTATAAAACCAAATCTAAAATTAAACTTTCCAGGTCTCAACGGGCGCGGCAAAACGTCAATCTGCCACATGGTCCAAAAGGACCTGACTCTATGGTCTCACATACTCCACTGCCGATCTCTAAAAGGCAGGAAGGATATACCAGAAGTGTTAGCTAAAGCTATACTGATGTGCCAGGAACATAGTCCAGCGGTGTTGATTTGTGATGACGTGGATGCGTTGGTACTCCCGAATATGGAGGGTGCCTCGCCCCAGGATATTGCGTATTACCAACGGTAAGGGAAGGTTGGAAAATTTTGAAAAAATAATAATCTAGTTGCTGGTGGTAGTTGGTGAAATTTTATCTTATCTGTAGTTGGTTGTTTTGATTTGTTTCATGATAATTGTTTTGTGAAAGCTTAGGTTGTGTTTTTGAATGGTTGTAAATTATCGATTATTTAATTTGATTTCTGAAGGAAGTACAAAATATGTACATTTATTATAAAATGCTACATCACTAAAAATATTGATATCTCACAATATGTAACACTATAAATAGAAAAAAAAATATTATCGAAATAAATCAATAATCATGTAATTTGCGGAAAAGTTGCCTACAATAAAAAAAAATAAACAGATAACCTCTTTTTGAAGTCATAAAAAATGGTCAAAGTTATACAAAAATAGAAAAAAATAATCATAAATATAATTTGCGATATTTCCAGTTTAGCAGTAACCATCAAGCAATTGCTCCAATCGTGCACAGGCGTGTGTGTGCTGATGACGTCACTTTCCATGAAGTCACTCCACCCCGTTTTGAGAGAATTTGGCGGGAAGCCGTTGTTCACTGCGCATTTTGATATACCTATGTTGGATCAAGTAAGTGTAAATGTTTCATATTTTAAAATTAAAAACTTTTTAATTCTATTGACGATCTATCGTCAAATGACACGATAATCTGTCGTCATGTATGTCATGACGACAGATTATCGTGTGTGAACGCGCGCTAAGAAAGATTAAAATGATTGAATTAAAAGTAAATATTAGGGTATTTTTAATCCCGGTTAATAAATTGTGTCGCAATATACATATAAATACATGGTCTTAATTTTGCGTGGTTGATAAATAGTAAAATTTTATAATTGATTCAGTCGAGTTATAAAATATAACAAATTTTGCATGGTTAAATTTAACAAAAACTTTTTACATGTTCTAAGTAGATTTTTTTTACTAAACAAACATATTTTTAGGATGAAAGATCCGAACTATTCAAGCATTTGCTCAACAACAAAATACGGGAAGCGTTCACGATAGAGGACGATGACGTCATCAAGATGGCGATGGACACGGCGGGCTCCAGTGTTCGAGATATTGTCGATTATTTGAATAAGAAAATATTTAAAGCTGTTAAGAAAAGTAAGTTATAATCAAAATGCGTATTATTTTTAACTAGCGACCCGCGCGCGGCTTCGCCTGCGTTATCTACATATTTTACAACATATATTACAATCGGTGCGGTAGTTTTTGAATTTTGCGAACAGACAGACAAACAGACGCCGCGGAGGACTTTGTTTTATGAGATGAATTGATGTCACAGTTTGTAGACTGAATAAAATTATATGCCCTATTATTTCAGTGGCTCTTACCCTTAAAAATCTGAACTGTATGGAATGAATAAATTTTATTTATTATTTCAGAAACATCTACCCCACGGCCACGACTCGTTGAAGATATAACGAAAGATAGTGAGAAAGCCAAAGACTTTGATATTTGGGGCCCTCTGGGGGGCATGGAGGATGTGAAACAACAGCTTACTGAGTGCTTGTTTTGGCCTATAATGGTAAGATATTTTCGTTCTTTTGAAAACTTGTGATAATAACTGAATAATAATATTAAAATTATGAATCCTAAAGAATATGTATTCATATAACTACGCTCGCAAAATCCCGCGATGTTGTACTTGAAGTATCATTATTTGCAATATTTGTCAAGAAAAATTTATGTACTTACCATATTTTACAACTGACCTAATATTGTATGAAATATCCAAACTTATATATTACTAGCTGTGCTTCGCGGTTTCACCCTCGTGGCTCCGCTCCTGTTGGTCTTAGCGTGATGGTATATAGCCTCTAGCCTTCCTAGATAAATGGGCTAACACCGAAAGAATTTTTCAAATCGGACCAGTAGTTCCTGAGATTAGCGCGTCCAAACAAACAAACAAATTATTCAGCTTTATAATATTACTAGCGGTCCGCGTCGGCTTCGCCTGTGGTACATATTTCGCAATAAAAGGCCTAAAAGCCTATGTTCTTTCTCAGGGTCTAAAGATTGTTTGTACCAAATTTCATCAAAATCGGTCCAGTAGTTTATGCGTGAGAACCATACATACATACGAACCTTTCCTCTTTATAATATTATTAGTATAGACTATAGATTATAGATTTCCTTTATCCACAGTACCCAGCGCTATTCCCATCAGCTCGTTGTGGGATCCTCCTATACGGACCGCCAGGTTCTGGTAAATCCCACATCGGCTCGTGTCTAGCGCGGTTACCGCACGCACTGCTCGCTGTGAAGGGACCAGAGCTGCTGTCCAAGTATATAGGGCAGAGTGAAGCAGCCGTACGGGATATATTCGATAGGTGAGTTGTAGGGGGGGTGAAGGGGATCAGGTTACTCCTATTGGTCATAATCTAGGGGGGGGGGTCATAATTTAATGGGGATAAGGTGGATAGAAATGTTTGTGTGGGCTAGTTGGGTTTCCGCACCTGTGCTACCTGAAGTAAAATGGACAGAACCGCCCATAAACACATGCTACATATTACTTGTACTGTTCTACTACTGTCTAACCTTATATAACTCATTATAATTCTACGTGTTTAATAAATAGAATTATAATGAGTTATATAAGGTTTTGAAAATTAATGTTTTGTTACTGCTACTAATTCAATGTATTTACACTAGCTCTATTTACTGTATAATTTCAGGGCGGATATGCAACATCCTTGTATCCTATTCTTCGATGAATTCGACAGTCTTGCACCTAGGTGAGTTGTATTTAATATTTTTAAAAGTTTAAATATTTTTATAATATTGTATTTATTAGTTTGTAACTCATTGACGTACAACACGCAACTATTATCACCCTTTAAAATGTCCTAATGTCCCTGTAAATCGAATCGAAGTAAATCGAATTATAAATAAAAAAAACTCCCGCGGACCGAAGCTGGCCACTTTGATAGCTCCTCTATTTTCCATCCTGCTTTTTCTTCCCATGTATTTTTAACCGACTTCAAACAAAAGGAGGAGGTTATTAATTCGGCCGGTATATTTTTAATTCCTCAGTCCCGGAATCACAGACACAATAGAAAATCTATTGTGTCGCGGCCCGATCGGGCCGCTCGGTGGTCAATGGGTTAATGTATGTATACTGGTTGCGTTTAGACGTGGGCGGAGTCACAAACCGCGTAGTGAACCAACTCCTAGCTCGGTTAGACAGAGCGGAAGGCGGGTCCCGCCGGCCGGTGCCGATATCCACGGACACATAACTGCAATCTTATCCTATCCAGCTGTTTCTTTTTGCCTCGAATTTTTGTGTCGTCAGACGTCTTCGTCCCGTTCATTTGTAATCATTTGTTGTGTAGGCGTGGTCACGTTCTGAATGTTAATAACTTCGATCCTTTCGTATCTCGCTTTTTCTTTTCGTCCCTAAATTCTGTGTTAAGACTCGACAGGCGACTCCTTCTTGTCCATTACTCAATCCTATATTATTTAGACGTGGGCACGATTCCACCGGAGTCACAGACCGCGTAGTGAACCAGCTCCTCGCACGGTTGGACGGAGCGGAAGGCGGGTCCCGGGGCCCGGTGCTGGTATCTACTTACACATAACTGTATCCTAATCCTATCCTGTTTCTCTTTTTGCCTCCAATTTTTGTATCGTCAGACGTCTTCTTCCCGTTCATTTGTAATTGTTTGTTGTGTAGGCGTTCCAATCTTCTCTATCCTGCCTTTTCTTTTCGTCTCTAAATTTTCTCTTGTGTAGGCGAGGTCACGACTCAACCGGAGTAACAGACCGCGTAGTGAACCAACTCTTGGCCCGGTTGGACGGTGCGGAGGGCGGGTCGCGGGGCCCGGTGCTGGTGGCCACTTCGCGGCCCGACCTGCTCGACCCGGCGCTGCTGCGGCCCGGACGGATTGATCGACATGTGTACTGCGCTCTGCCGGATGTGGTGAGAGGATAATCCTACGTAATATTGTGATGTATATATTAATGCGAAAGTTTTTATGTTTGTTTGTTCGTTACTCCTTCACGCAAACTGCTGAACCGATTATAGTGCTAGCTGGTATAATAAATTAGAAAGTTTTTGAGAATGGATATATGTTTGCCAATCTTTCATGAAAAATCTACTGGTGGATTTAGAACTTTACAGAAATATAGTTGTAACTATACTTCACGTTTAAAAATGTCCCTGTAAGTAAATCGACTTACAGGGTCGAATTTCATGAACATCTATCGGTTGCCAAACAGAGACTTAAAAAAATAATTCAGCACGAATTGAAAGCACTCGTTATAAAGCTTTCATGCTAGCAGAGTTGTAATTACTAAGTAAAAATGTTTCTCTAAAGCTTCTGTACTTAAAGATAACTCAAATTCCATAATCGTTATCTATTAATGGGACATAAAACTTACTGCTATATCACAGGACGGTCGACACGAGGTCCTAAAGACACTATCACAAGAGGTGACCCTCAATACTGACGTGGACTTACGGACCCTCGCGGAGAGGACGGAGGGCTTCTCGCCAGCTGACCTCAAGTCTTTGTTGGTCACAGCACAACTTGGAAGGCTTGAGAGCCAATTGGTGAGTCTGTGTTTTAGGTGTTTTGGTTCTCAAGTTATTTTTTAGCATTTAACATGATATTGATTTCCGACAGTCTATATTTTATGGTACCTAGTTATTCTGGGTACTTGTATATCGTAAAAAAGCGGTTTCAGTTTGAGACAGGAAATTATCTATACTTACTTATAACGATGGTCTTTTCGATTCAATATTGAGTCTGTGTTTTCGTTTAATACTTAGGGACAGAATATCATTCCAGTATCACATTAAAAAAGCGTATAATTTTTACGGCGATATATTTTGTCCTATCTACCTTTTTTGCGTCTTACCTTTTTATCTTCGCAAATCGATGTCTAAAATTAAAAATCTGTAATTCTAGGTAAATAGTGACAATGGTAGGATGGAATCCATCGTAGTATCTACAGAGGATATAGAGAGTGCGCTGGCTGAAACTAAGCCATCTTTATCACCAGAACAAAGGGCGTACTATGATGCCATGTAAGTATTGTTTATCGTCATCCTCATCCCCATTTTAATCCTCATCTTGATGGTGAATAAATGGAAGAACCTTTTTGACGTGACAACGTCTTATAATTCGATAGAGCCAGCTGCACGCACGAAAAAACATGACTCATGCGGCGTTACCTCGCTCTGAGGCGTTCCATGTAAGGCTTGAAGTGCAAGCGAGAGCGCGGAACGAGCGACAAAGAAGCACAATCGGACGTTGTCACGTTCAACTATCGTCAGTAAACCGACTTTACAGACAACCAATTTTTATTTTTTAAAACATCTTCATCTCTATCCTCATTCGTATCATCATCATCCTTTTCGTCATCTTCATCCTCATCCTTAACAATAACATAAATCTTCAATGAGAAGTAATTTGTTTAGGTGATTAACAAGTTCTAAAAAAGCGAACCATCAGTTTTTCTTTCTTATTCCTCCTTAAATTATTGTTTATAATTAGTTTTTGTCATCTATACTAATATTATAAAGAGGAAAACTTTGTTTGTTTGATTGTAATGAATAGGCTCATAAACTACTAGACCGATTTTGATGAAATTTGGCACAGATAATCTTTAGACCCTGAGAAAGAACATAGGCTACCTTTTATTGCGAAATATGTACTACGGGCGAAGCCGGGGCGGACCGCTAGTATTAAATAAACATTTTCTCAATGAAAAATTAAGAACGGGATCCCGCCTTGTGATCGCATTTATTCTATTATTTATAAGCTCCTCTTTTATAAAGCATTTGAATACATTAAATTTTTTTTTTCCAGATACAAGAGGTTCCGGGGCGAACCACTATCTTCAGACCAGAATGCAATAGCGCAACAAATGTTCAAGCAAAGAGTCACTCTTGCTTGAAAAAATTTAAGTCCTTTTCATATTATCCGATACGATATAAATTTATCGGATAGTGTGAAAGGCTTTTTTGACTGACTTTTTCGTTATGTAAAATTTTGTAGATAGCAAATATTCTGTCTCTTCTTGCTTTGACTGGTATGAAATAGCATCGCTCTAAAAAATCATCGCTTAATGCAATAAAATTTTAATAAGATTAATAAAATAAAACATGTAGTTTGAATATCTCTCATTTATTTAATTAACAAAAGCAATAAAAATATGTATTGGACCATTGAGATAATATTACTACGTATGGAGGAGACACCACGAACAAAATCTGTGCGCCATTTTTTGCTCTAACTAGGTTTTAAAAATTATTATATAATTAGGTACTTACCGATGAAAGTTATTCCTTTGCACTTTTCCGTATTATTTGTATTATTTGTGCAATATCGTAACACACACGAAGGCATATTTGATGCGTTTCACTTTAAAACCATTAAAAAAAACCGCTCAACATACGTCACATGGCGTATGTTGAGTGGAACATAAGTGATGTAGGCGGTGTCGTCTCCATATTAATATTATCTCAATGTATTGGACTTAACTTATAACCATTCCATATTTAAGTGATGTTGTAAAAATTTATATGTATAAGATATATCAAAATTTAATAAAAAAAGTTGAGCAAAGAAAATAATAAAATACATCACTTTTAGATTTTAAATTAGTTCCTATTTATTTTATTCAACAAACTATGTTTTAAAAATTGATTGAAATAAAGCGCTCAATGCTTGACTGATGCTACTTTCGTCTTTCTAATTTTTAAAGATCTAAAAATTTTAATATTTATATTCGTAACTAATGTGTTTTAAAAATAATAGGAATAATATGTTTAAAAAAATGTTTTTATGTCATAATATAATGTGGTATACTCACTGTATAGTGTCTGTGAAGAAAATAAATTACGCATATATCTTACGGTTAGTGAGAGTTTTAAAATGAAATTGCTTATCAAATTGGGTATTGGTAGGCTATAAAGGTGTATTGGTTTTCTTTTTGCATAATGTTTGATTGTTGAAAATCACAGTTCAAAAGTTGCGTAGATTTTTTACTAGATGGCGCTGTTAAAGTACGTTTTTTGTTTTTAATTTATTGCAATATACACGCACGCTTACTTGTATAACCTACACATTGCTGATTATATTCACAAAATATTTATGAAATCCATACTAATATTATAAATGCGAAAGTAACTCTGTCTGTCTGTCTGTTACTCAATCACGCCTTAACTACTGAACCAATTTGCATGAAATTTGGTATAGAGATATTTTGATACCCGAGAAAGGACATAGGCTACTTTTTATCCCGGGAAATAGGATAGGTTTTATCCCGGAAATCCCACGGGAACGGGAACTATGCGGGTTTTTCTTTGACTGCACGGGCGAAGCTGCGGGTGGAAAGCTAGTGAATAATAATTAAGAGTTTATTTTAAACATCTTATTACGTTAAGTATAAACACAGACTAATAATAATATACTACGTGTATAAAGCAATATGATCGTAATAAGTATATAATTGTGGTTTACAATTTTTTTTAATATATCATGCACATAAAAGACACCAGTAAAAGGAAATGTAAATGAAATGCTTTGTTTTAAATGTAATTAGGTATTTACTAGCACATAAATAGATATTGGAAAAACAACAAATTGAATTTTAGGCTCCTCCACCTCTGAGGTGCGGAGATTTTGTGCAGTCCTATTGGTTAATATTTCTCCGTTTCTCCGCTCCGCTGCCTCGCTCCGCTCCGGTGGACAGGCAGCCTTAAGGCGAACCATTTCATTCCATTGCGAAAGCGAAGCGATAATGTGTAAACTGATTTTTAATTCTGTGTCTCTATTTTTCTGTATGCAATAATGTTGTCTTATTAATATTAAGTATTGTGATGGATAGTAGGTGCTAAATAATATCTAGGCTTGTTGACTTAATTGTATATTTTGTTGCTATTTTTGTATTGGATTTTTATTTTCTTGTTGTGAAATATATTGGGATTGAATGATATATTTTGTTTTATTGTGACCCACATAAATAACACTTGTTTCTTCTAAATTTAGTTTATTCATAACTAGAGTTTAAAACGAGAGCATAAAATATAGTTCCTACAGAATTACAGAGGATTTTAAATATCTCTGTAACGTATTTTAGTCAAGTTCTTTCAAATTATGACATCATTGGGCATATGCATATCATTGCATGCATGTGCATGTGTTTTTTATTAAGACAGATCTTAGGACGGATAGTCTGATCAAGCGATAATAGAAATAATATTTCATGCAATTTGAAGGAGAATTTTTTTTTATTTAAATTTAGCCTTGGTCTTTCTTTATCGCTATTCACATTTATTTTCTAATTTTTCTACTGGCATATTTATTATTACCGCTCTACAAATAGATCTTGAATAAATATTTATAATAATGACTAAAACTCCACGTTTATTAACAACATACAGGAGGTAACTTAATGCAGATCTAAGTTAAATTAACTTATAACCAGCTATCAGGCCGCCACAAGCGTTAAACATTAACTTGTAAATTCATCCAATTCATTACAACTTGTTACAAACGCTAAGAAACAGAGATGTTCGCGGTTTCAGAGTTAAAGTTCACTGGATGTGACACTTCACGATTTAATACCTACTTGTGTTGAGCACATGCTGTACGTAACACTAATGTTTAATCACTTATCGGAAGGTATTCAAGTTTTTAAATATTATAAAATAAGAGTCTATATTGGTTTCGGCAGATCAAGTGCATTTTGTCAGGGGACCTTAAAATACCTACTTATATTTATGTTTATTGTAACGGATTTGTAGGTTTTTCAAATAAAAATTTGCTTTTTATACCTATCGGTTATGTAAAAATGACGGATTCTTGGCGCTTTTCTTTACGTACCTAATACGCATTATTTTATAAACTTAGGTGCTCGTTTATTAAATGTCACATCCAGGCAACATAACTCCACACCCGCGACTCGCGTCTAGCATGTTGTGTGAAATCGCTCCATCTGAATTATTATGCAAGTTTCGAACTAATCTTAATCAGTCGAGCGCAAAGTTTTTCAATAAAACATCATTATCTCTTAATAATTACGTCTCAGCGTTGAATTAGTTAACGTTCGTTAATATTATTTTAATTAAATGTTGGGGCGTGATGATTTATAGTGTTACATTCTTATTTCTGTATGTTTTAGTGTACTTATAATTATTGTTGGTATAGTAGGAACAGGCATATCTATAGGAGAGACAATTTTAAAAATACCATAAAATATTCATAATACGTAGGCATAATATTATTATCTTTATGAAAACGTGATAAAACCATTTCATATTATGCGGTCATATAAAGTAAGTAGGCGGGCGTGGGTTAAGAACTAGACACCTATAGTTTTTTTTTTAATAATGAATAGGCAGACGTTTGACCACGATCCCACCTGATGGGAAGCGGCGATGTGGTCTACTTGGATGCACGTCTGCCTAGAAGAAGCCTGTTCACCCTCCCTTTGAAAAGGTCCAGATTGTATTGTGCAGGAAATATGGAGCTAGGGAGAGAGTTCCATTCCTTATACTTTGTAAATACTACAAAATATCAGCTATTCTCATACTGATTAATTTTTGTTACAATTAAATGCGGTGGGTAGTTAGTACTCTATCTTATTTGGTCAAGAATATGGGTCAGTAAAAACACAAAATTTTATACCTACTCAGATCCCCTTGGGACAGGTAATTATTTAAATTGAAATACCTAAAATAAAGCCTAATTTGTATTACTAATATAGCTTTATACAGTAATACAGCTTGGTAATTATATCAGACGCTGACGATGGAAGTTTCAGCGTAATTAGCCAAGTTCAGATTCACAGGAGATTGAATAGCGATACTATCTAATACGGAGATGTAATCACGACATTTGATATAGTATTATTCAATTAGGATTTAAATAGGAATTGTTTTTAATTCAATATTCTTAATTCATATTAGTTTAACAATATTATGCCGATCTTAAATTGCCCCCTTGATAATTAGTTTAAACTATAGCTATCATGCACTTTGATATACCTATTCCTAAAAGTCAAAACTACTCCTAAAAGTAATCTATTTACTTATCTGTGGTATCCAGGTATCATAATTTAATCCCGTGAGTAATACCTAAAGTTATAAATAAGTTTATGCTATAAATAGGTAAGTATCGCATTTAAAATATTCGTAAAAATTTCAACGACAGTGATTTTTTTTTCTAAAAAAAAACAAATTCAGTATGTTTGAGGTACCTACGTATTCTTGTACGTACATTTAAAACTTGAGCTAGAGCAATGAAAATTGAAAACACTGTAATGAGCTGCATTGAAATGGCTATTTGAATTTGTATCTTTAAACTTTCTTACATAAGTATAGGTACTTATTTATCAAAGAGTTTGAGAAGAAATGTCTTTAGGTGTATTTTTTAACTACTACTTTTAACTACTTCGGCACGAACTGGGCCACGCTCGCACCGGGGAAGGTACCACACCCTCACAGAATATCGGCGCCATAGTGACAGTTTACTGTCGCGTTCCGTACGGTGAGTGAGGGGTCCGGAGGCCCACATCCCTTCCTATCCCCTACCCATCCTCTCCTCCCCTATCCTTAATCCCTCCCATCCTCGCCCCTTTCTCCCTAATTCCTTCCAAATCCCTTAATCCTGGTAGGCAACAACCATAACCTCTGTTATGGTCTATGGGCGACGCAACCTGCTTACCACCAGGCAGTGCGTCCGCTCGTTTGCCTTCCCATAACATTAAAAAAAAAAAAAAAAAAAAAAATCATGCTTCTATTGAAATCAATGAAGACAAAGTAATAGTCTATAAGACTCTAGATTATTATAAACTTTACCGAAATCAGAAAAATCGCAACAATAAAAAGTTTCCAAGGTGAAAAATTGAAAAATTGACCTTACCTTCTCTGCGGTAAGTATTACCTACCTACTTATATGGTACTAGCTGAGCCCCGCGGTTTCACCCGCGTGGCTCAGCTCCTGTTGGTCTTAGCGTGATGATATATAGCCTTCCTCGATAAATGAACTTTCTAACACCGAAAGAATTTTTCAAATCGGACCAGTAGTTCCCGAGATTAGCGCGTTCAAACAAACAAAGAAACTCTTCAGCTTTATAATATTAGTATAGATTACAGTGTCATTGGTTGATGATTCCAAAGCTCTTACGACACAATAAATAAACTACACGTAGAAAACATAGCTCCACTTCTAACACAGTTAGCATGATAAACTATTTAACTCATGTAACATCTAAAAATAAATGTTAAACGAGTACCTACCTACTTCTTTAAAGGACACCCAGGGAGGGAGAGTGCAAAGGTGAAATTAGGCACATTGTGAGCAAAGAAAGCGGTTTTTATTCGACTTAAAGTAATTATTATATTTTTGTGAAAGAGTTTGTTAGCGGACCATTCAAGATCGAGGACACGGACGATTCTCTTCAGGGCCGGAGTGGAAGCAATTAAAATAAAAAAAACAGCATTTATTACAATAAGAAACATAATGGAACAACGTTTATTTTATGTGAGAGTATGTATATTTTTTTCATAAATACTTGCGAAGCTTTTAGAAAAGTTAAATTTTCTTAACAATATACCTAATATTACTACTATAATTTTGTGTTTAACAGCAATACTTCATTAAAACTAAAATGATTTCAAGATGTAAATTACATAAAAATGTACCTATAGGATACATATTTAAAGTTCAATTACTTATACTTAATGTTCTATGTCTATGATATGAAAAGAAAAGCCTATAGAAAAATATACATATGTGTGAATCCGTCTCTGTACCGTGAAGTATTCTTGTTTTCTTTGAGTTTTCTCGGCTTTTCTTCCCGTTTTCTTTCGTTTGGCGTCCTAATTAGCTCATTCATCGCCTCCCGCCCTCACTCAATGTAATAAAACAAGTTTTTATTCTCAATTTTATAATGTTCTTAGAGATCTCTGAACCCCGTATTTATAGGTTAAATAAATATCAAATATTTTCTCTTTTATCGATCTATAAAATGCCAAGAAGGTAATGTTACCATCGTAAAGATTACGAAAATTTTTACTTCTTATTAAAAAATTAACGAGTTTAAGAATGTATTTTATTGAAAAGTGAAACAAAGTTAAAAGTTAAAACAAGCCATGTAATTCGCTATCTTCACCTGAGCCGCCCAGACGTGACCGTAAAAGAAAAACGGACGAAGTCTTGCGGAAGCGGGCTCTTCTGATAAGCTGCCATAATGGCGCTCGCTGATAACGTTCCCGCCTTTTTCGCGCGCCAAAACATCGCGCCATTGTCGCCCGAGAATACCAACACAAAGCTGACAAAGCCAACAATGTGGGTCGCACTCATATTCGACGGCAATAAATTCTTCATACTCTATTCACCTCCACATTCTATTTTATGAGCGAATGTATTAAAAACAAATTAGCTTACACGCGTCCAAAATAAACTGCTTAAACATTATTAAAATATTAACGATGTTATTACACGTTGAAGTGCTTTCAATTTGATGCTTTAATAAAATTTTAATTGACACATATTAAGTTTTTCGAGTAAATTACAAAAGCGGGGGAGCGGTTTTCCTTGTCTCCCCGAACATTAGCGGGGGAGGTGGGGGCGTACGACAAATTTTTGTTTTTCTCTTGCGCGCGAAACGGTGAACTGTGTGTTTCGTGCAACAGAGAGAGACGACAGTACATGCACACATTGCTTTTGTTAAAGAGCAAAAATAATAGAGCGAGGTCGTTTATCTCTTTTTATGGCGGGCGCGGTATCTCTGCGACGCTATTATGGAAGACAATTTTGGCGCGAAAGAAAACTGCTTATTACGTCCTCTTATTCTTGGAAGCGTTTGTGAACGTTTTATAGTGAAAATGGAGGTTGGGAGCGGGGAAACGGCGCTCGGTTCAACTCTTGCCTATTATAAACTGAATGAAGATATCAAGTAAATGAATCGTGGAATTTTGTAATAATATTGGAACTAATTTTGTAGATATATTTACTGGGTTATCTTAATTTTGTGCTGAAGAGTGTACATACTTAGATTAATACATTACGGATGATTTTCGGATATGTATAATATAATTGGAATTAGGAACCAATTATAGTACACAAAAAAAAAAATTCGTCAAAATTTTTGTAAGTAGACTTTTGCTATACTAACATAACATTGTCTATCAGCTTTAGAGTTTAGACACAATTCATTCAAAAAGCAATTTATAAACACTTTTACAAACCATCTCCTAACAATCCATCAATAAACTCGAAGATAATTTGGAAAATTTACAGTACAATAAAATACCAACAAGTAACAACGTATACAATTTGTTAACGCACAATTAAACTTAACAATATAAGCTAAATAACTGAACGCCCCTTTAATTCCCACAACAAAGAGTATAATTTCCTCCATTTGTTTGTGTAACCGCGATCACAGATTAAACACCGATAAATAAATACTTAACGTTTTAATTCGTTTACTTCGCTAGCTGCTTGAAGAAAATATATTTAGTCTATGGTTCGGTTAGCTGAAGGTTATTTGGAGTCAAGGAATTGTAATAGGTATATTGTGAGGTATGTTGATTGTGTTTGAGTAAGTGGGTAGTTAATAATTATGCGATGTGAATAAACGTGGACAGAAATAAATTTTATTTATTTCTATAATGCCGGGTTAACTTTACATTAACATTATAACACTATACACTTTTGTTTTGCGACTGTCTGATTTTTCCGACTTTAATTATTGTCCTCTATAATTTTTTATTTGAATTATTAAAGGTAGAGTTCTTCGTCGTTCTAAATTATAATTAACCATACCTAGGTATAGGTATTTAAAAACTAAACTTGAAATATTTAAGTTTTTCGGAAAAGTTTGAAATGAATAAAGATTTTTAACTTTCGCGTTCTCGAAAATTTCAAGGCGTGAAAAAATAACAAAAACATAGAGAGTCACAGTATTTACACTATTTTTTCATGTTAATTTGCATTTCTCAATATAGGGTAGTGTAGGTTACTCTATAGTTACCTGTATGTTGCCGTAGAGCCATCATATTACCTATAGAGCTTTTCATCATTCATTAGCTTAATGATTTTTTCATATTAGGTGTGCTTAAAATCTCTACTATCTTTTCATAATCTTACCTTTATAGAATTCGTTAGAAAATACATAATAGAATTCGTCAATAGTTTAAGGATGCTAGATTCCAGCCAAAAAGTGAATTGAAAATACAGGAGCCGGCACAAATTAAAAGCTTCTTGTCATAATTTCCACACCACTACAGCTCCAAGGAAGATGATATCGATTTCGATTTGCCTTAACAATATGTAAGATGAATTGTTGTATTTTCTTCTTGATTCTATTTTTATCACACCGGCTCTAAATTTATAAAAAATCAGACAATTTCATGAATAAATTGATTTATTTACATTGAAATGAATGAATTGCAGGGTGACTTATAGCCATTGAAGCGAATACTCAATTCAATCGGAATCAAATTTATAAGAAAATATCGAGTTTTATGAGAACGACGTGTGATGCTTTATGATCCCGAATTCTATTTACGATAATCGATTTCAAAATATAAATATTATACCGTCTGATTGAGTAAAGGAGTAATCTTCTTTACTTTGCAAGGATAATACTGGTTGATCTAATCTTAATTTCAATCTCTACCGTAGAGGTGCCACGGCTACGTACGAAAATTAGAGAAAAAAATGTGTCCATACATATGAGTTATTATTACATGGCTCTACCTACTGATTTTGTTTAATGTTAGCATGCATATTTTTATTACATGGACTTGACATAAATTTACATAGGGAACGAAATTTACACTGCAATATTGCAATTTGCAAAACGCACTGTCAATTATATCGCTCCTTACAAATATTAATTCAAAAGGTATGATATAACAATAGACATTAATAAGGGTGTTTTCCCTAAAACTATTAGCTTTTCATTTGAGCGTCCACTAGCAGCGGCCAGATAATTGAATTTCCGCAGGTCATAACCAGACGTGTCTCTAGCGAAAATTCGCTTCAGTCTTGAAGCGAAATTTAACGACGCTGCAGTGCTAAGAAAATGCAATCACCGCTATATACCCCGATGCAAATCCCAATTTCTGAGTCAAATGCCCCGCCATTCCTTACGCTAATAAAACCTGCAGCGATGCTGTCTCGCTCACTGATGAACGCGAAATGACGTTATGACAGCGCACGCCGCTATTTAACGCCTATTTGCTTCCAATTTCAAATCGCGCGCTCCCTCGCTTCGGCCAGTACGGGCCATAGATAATAGTGTTTTGTTTTAAACATAATGTCTAATGTCTTTGTTTGTGTTAGTTAAAATAAATAATTATTATCATTCAATTTTACTGTCTCTGCCATAGTATTCAGCAGTGAGAATTGAGATGACTCTACCTTTTATAACATTAGATTTTTTGAACATCGACTTAATTTTTAACTCTTTATTTACAATATATGTAGGAAATATGTACTTAATAATTGTCTTTTGTGAAGACTTTACCAATGTTTTATATTCTTTTATTTCATAAGCTATACGCGAATATCCGCTCCGCCATTTTGGCGACCGGAAACGCGAGGATATTCACTTCGCGCCTTTCTACCCACCATGACAGTTTTCAATATTTTCACATTGATTTACAGCTATTATTTATGCGTAGCATTCTTCTTGAGGAAGCACGTTATTGATATCTTACAACTATTTTGTAAACCAAATAATTATTTTCTATATTGTAGAGCCTGAGGTTCCGCTTGAGTTTTGAACATAAATAATAGAATAACCTAATTAATTAGGTATTTAATCCGCTTCATGTTAATTTTAATTGAAAAGAGAAATTCATCGCAGTACCTCTAGAATAGTCTGTTCTAAAAGCAGTTTTTTATCAAAAATAGCGACACACTTTCGACAATTAAGTACCTAGGTACTTGGTTTAGAAGAAAATATACCTACTTACCTACCTAGGTATATTGTCAATATTTTATTTTATTGTATTTCATGCAATATAAGCTTACAAGAATTTAAATACATAGATGATGATGAGTTCCCGGTGAAAACAACATTCTACGTATCATCGCCATACGTGCAGACAACATTCCAAAACACATATGAGATGCCCCCTTATCCAAACAGTTGTACCAACATAAAAAACGTTTCTATACAAACAGCGTTATAAACATTTGCATTGGACTCAGGCTTTGAGAGACGATTATAACATTACAATGCGGCTTGAAAGGCAACCGGGAAGCTATTCAAATGGACTCTTTCGCGTTCACCAAGCCGTAGTGGTCACTTTGTGAATCATCATTCGCTGGAAAGTGGACTGGATGAGACATCCTGTGTATTTATTTAATACTAGGTAAAAGTAATAACCTTTACAAAAAGTATTAAGTAGTAAGTATAGATTGTTATGGGTATGGTAGTGGCTCTCACTGTAGCTTAATTTTAAAATCCGTAAACTTTCAAGAACTTTCCGTTTGAATTTAGTTTTTACATTTTACATATTATCATTGAGATGCAAATGTATCTTACTCTAGTCGTATTAGTAGTGTTTTTGTTACTAAGATATATGGAAGTAAAAAGGTAAAAGAAAATCCTATAAATATTCACACACAATATGGGCTGCGATCCCGGCAAGCAGCCAGCAGCTCCTATTGGAACCAGCCAAAGGTATCTGAAAATCTTAGAGGCAGGTTCTACAAGTCAATTATATAAATTACTTAAAAACATTTCAGTTGAATAATGAATTGGTTGAGATAAAAAACCAAACATTTTTGTTTTTGGAGGATTATTTAAAGAATAATAAGATTATTTAAAGAGTGCAACAAAATGCATATAATCAGTGTGACAATTGTTCATTATTTAGTGCGAATTAGCGGTTATTGTATTGTCTGAATGGGTACTGGTAGCGGTTTGAGCTGTGATTTTCGCGGTTTTGTGGCTAAATGGGCATAATGAGGCTTTAGTGAGCTGGTGATAGTACACAGGAGTGTTTAAAAATAATGCAGATACAGAAATATAACGAGAAGAAAATACGTGGGAGCTAGAGATTTATATAATTTTTGTAAAAAATGCAGTTTTGTTAAATTTGGCTAATGTTATGTTACTTGAAAGAAACGAAATTTATAACGTAGGTAAGAGAAACCGAAAGAAAGGCATGTTCTTTTGCTACAGTAGAGTCTAGCCACGGACTAGCTAATAAAAAACCAGCGCTGAGCGAATCTGCGTTCAGCAGCAAACCTTTGCGATTTTTTTTCTTTTCTTACTATCATATTTTTGTCGTCCTATTCCAAATGTAATACATTCTTGTTTTTCATTTAATAACATTTCGGCCTATAAAATTAAAAGTTAGTACCGTACCATTTCTCTATATCTTCGTCCCTAAATCTGTAGAAGAGTATGCGCGACTTTTATACAAGCACGTTATCCGATTAGGCTCTTAGCAGTAATCTGGCTTTTGCATTGTGGCTATCGATTTTATATTAGCGTCTAAAGAGATCGCGGGATTTCTTTGTGCGGACACTTTAGTTAGCGTTTTGTTTG
Organism: Colias eurytheme; assembly: GCA_907164685.1. Lineage (NCBI taxonomy): Eukaryota > Metazoa > Arthropoda > Insecta > Lepidoptera > Pieridae > Colias > Colias eurytheme. The sequence continues at coordinate 31,002 of CAJQZN010040658.1, forward strand.
GAAATTTTTGGAGAAAGTGTATCGGTTAATATTTTCAGTATATCGTAATAAAAAGTATGCTGAAGATAGAAGGCGGTCGATCGGTGTCTCAGACTACCACAGATTCCTTAATAGTTACTATTTAGTCTACCTATTTCAAGTACAAGTCTCTTGCAACTATATTTTCTCCCAAATTCTCTATATTATTATGCTACGCTAACCTGTTAGTGTTGAGAGGCCTAAATAAAAATTATTTTTAATAAAAAATCTGTCTCTTTGTAGAAAAATGTATGTAAAAAACTTAAAACACTGTGATGCGAAATAAATGAGTTGAGTGATTTTTAAGGAACTAAAATTATTTAAAAAATAGGGAAGTAAGTTGGAAAAATAATTAAAGTTGACACTTACATTTTCATAAAAAAATAAATAAAAACATTACAAAGATAAAGCACCAAACAGAAGCGATAATCTGTAAGTAAGTCACGCCCACAGCTCATAAAGGCGTCCTTTATCGAATTACGACGTTTTGCGCCCCGCTATTATGCGAAGAATCGTCACAAACGAAGCATTGTTAACTACACTAGCTACCATTGTCTGTTGTTATCGCCCTACCTCACTTTTTGCTCGCACTCTTCCGTTTTGCAAAGATGTGGAGTGCAGAACTGGCAGGAGGTAAAAAGTAAAAACTGTCAATACATTTAAAGAAATTGTTTTGTACCACTTCTGCTAAATGGTTTAAATTACTGTGCCGTTGGAATTACTATACCATTCTTTATTTTATTTGTATTAAATTACTAATGTAATGAAATGTAAAATAAATCAAATTACAATTTCAGAGTTACAGCCTCTTGCGGCATTTTGTAAAAAAATATAGGTACTAATAATTGATATATATTATTTGACAATTCGTAAACTAGATATTTAAAATACCTTGTTCACGAAAGTTCATATTAGATATTTAAGATAGGTATTTATTTACCAAGAAACAATTAGTGATTGTCAAGATTACCAAGAGCTCTCAGAGGTTACATTAAATGTTGTATTAATCTATGCGACACCGCATAATTAAATTATTGAAACATCATTGGCAACCTCGCGCCCTTACAAAAACTTATCGCGACATTTGTACAGTTTTTATTTCGTTTCGTTGATAAATAACCAATTTAGCCTTTCTATTAAGCCCATAAGGTCGAGTTTTGTATCGATTTTGTTTGTGAAGAAAATATAATGTCCTTTATGCCGGGGTCGGGCGGAAATAAGCTTCTTTGTGACACTATCGTATCGAATCGTCGAGAATTTCCTTTCTACAGATTATTGTAGTGCAAATAAAAGCTATCGCCTTTTTGACCTGACTATGACTTGACTTTATCAGTTTTAATGTGGGGTCGAGGTGGCTCCAATTACCTTGTTTTGCAAGGGTGCTTCTTGTATGATATAATTTATGCACTATTTTGGGTGTGATGAAAATGTTTGTCATGAACCTGCCTTTTTTCAACTTAATATTTTATTTGTTAAGTCTTATGTTTCATGGCATGCGATGACTACACATCACGGGTACAGAAGAACTTTGTCAAATACAACTGTGCAGTCACTTACAAACACATTTAACTCGAAAGAGAAAATAAAGATCCCTGTTAATCGATAAGGACATGTTATTATCGTTTTACACTGTTTGTTATACAATTACGCCAAAACAACTGATTAGAGGAAAAGCAGTTTTGTAGCTAATTGCTGAAAAATACATCTGCTATAAAAACTCTACTTTTCGATCGTAGCTCGTAGCTATTCCTAGATTTTTCTGCGTGTGTAACTTCTGGGCTAACCTTGTCTATAATAATTAATGGTGTTCAAAGAAGGTTGTCGTCCATGAAAATGTTTATAACCTAAAAGAAAATCTGTTTCTTTTTCAATGTTTTTCTTTTACCTATCGTTCCAAACTCTATCATTTCTCTACCTTTACAATAATTTCTAAACTTTATTCAACAACTCCAGTTTCCAATAAGAATTACAATAATAAATCAACAATGCGTAGGTGTCATGGCGGATTATAATGGCAATTTTTATACACACGGCACTGAATGCGAGATGCCTGGTAAACGGCGCCCGTCCTGCAAATTTGCTGCCTTTGTGCGCGCACGTGATGCGAATCAGATAGTAGCTTATTATGGACTCTGATGGCTATGTATTTGGATACTGTGAATATTTGATAGACTGTATCGATGGGTTTGTTTTGTAAGGCCCAGTTTTGAGTTGGTTCTTAGGCTTTGTTCATATTACGTAAGTAGATATAATTTGTGATTTGCAAAATCGATTCGTCGACTATTAAGCAACTAATTTTTGAAGTGAAAACTTCTTAAGCCACATTGAGCACTTTTTGGTAGGAGAAAATGTTACGGGTTCGCATCACCACCGAAATTTTAAATTGAAATACTGATATTCTAAGTTATTAAGCTAAAGCTACGTTTAACTTCTATCGGCATTCGGCAGACCTTATGACTGCTTAGGTTAATTCCAAAAAGCGTGATGTTCATTCTACACAATTTTCTCGACTTGCATCATACAATCAAACCAAAATAGAACTTTAATTATATTAGTGAAATAGAAAAAAGTACCTACACTACAGACAAGAACATAAACATAAGAATTTATCACTATTATAAAAAACAGTACTAAAATAGAACATTAAGAAGAATGAAAGAAGAATAGAGCTCAATATATCTCTTTTCCATTTACTCATGTGATCGTGATCACTTTGAGCGCTATTTGTTTGCCTTTTCCAAGAAATCAATGGCCAACCCTTCCACAATGTACTATCCTATTTTATGGCCAGTTATTTTCACTGCCGTCAATATTATGGCCGATTATTTTGGCAATTTTAGTTTATTTTTACTGTTGCATTATGAAGAGATAGTTTTTAACATTGTTTGTATGTACCTATGTATGTTTAAGTAAGTAATTTTCATCCTTATTAGGTATAAAGAGTTATAATTTCTTAGTTTGTACTTTGTATGTATGTTTCATTGTAGGGGGTAATCTTCGGAAGTAGGTAGGTAATAATCTGATTAAGAAAATTCTTTCACCAACAGTAAGTTACACTATTCAGGACTAACATAGGCTATCTACATTTAATTATTATTATTGAACAGAAAATAACGAGAAATGTATATGTAAATCAAGTCAAAGAATATAGCATGAGATGTTATGCTTTGCCTAAAGTGTAAACGTTTCGCTATAGGGAAACGAACATAATTTTCACTAAGAGTTCACAAAAAATGCTGTCCTTTATGAATTCTAAAGAGTCCGTGATACTTTGTAAGTTCTTACGTGTAATCTACAAATATATGTTTTTGTTAAATTAAGGAAAGTAGGTAGGTACCTATTTATGTATAAATGAATACATAAAGAGATAATACAATTTACAATTATGTAAATTGAATATAATTTTTTTAAAACCATCGATTTTTAAAAATCTTTAAAGTATCTACCTACCTGCCTCTAGATTCGACGGCAAAATTTTGCCTTCAGGAAGGTATTTGATAGACCTCTGAAATATGTATGACATGAAATTGTTACGCTACATCAAGGAGAGGTCCGGTAAATTGCAGGCTGAATTGTACGATACGTATGTCTTCGTACATTTACATGAAATTGACGTATTCATGATTTGAGATCTCAATACTGGTTCTCGAAAGTTCTAGAAGGATTCGAACGATTTTGACGTTTTATCTCAAGTTTTATTCTTTTTTATGCGTTCTTTTTTTAGCACTGGAACTCTTAATGATGGAAAAAGGTTTTACTAAAAAATGCTTGTAAAACTTTTAGAATCCGTTAGCATGATAAATAGGTAACTCGTAGTGCAGAATGTATTTTCTTGTAAGTACAAAACTTCTAATATTTGTTTAAAAGTCAAACACGTGTATTAAATTCCTTAATTTAGTTTTTTCATTCATTTGAAATTATTATTTAAACTTTTGAATTAATGGTACAAAATATCATCAAAATCAGGTACCAAAATAAATATTTGATGAAATTGCGAGCGTAAAAACCTGCTTAAAATAATGACATTCCAAATCTCACTAAGCCACAGATTAAAAATAAAAAATAAAGCATCACCCGTTTGACTGAGGCGGGCTCTAATTGAAATTCGCTTGCGGTCACAGACAGACAGATTGAAATTTACACAGCAATAATGTCGCTGAAGATGTTTTTAAAATTATTTCACAATTTCACTGTAAGAGCTTTGTGTAATTACTTGCCGTGTTTGCGTATTATACGATAAAACTTATTTAAAATTTTGATTGAATTGAATAATGTACCTAATGTGATGAATTGTAAGGAAGCGAAACTAGCTCTACCACAGAGCTTTTATACCTTACGACATTGCCATCACATGTAAATAAAAAATAAACCACCCAAATTCGGAAGGATTTGCGTGAAAAAGCAGTAAACATTTTTTATACCTAATTTCTAATTTATGAACGATTTTCAAAGTCCATTTTGATACCTACGTAATTGATAATTTAAAATTAATTATTCTTCTGCATTTCTTATCACAATATCAATAAAAGAGCAGGCACTTGATTATAGGTGACGATCGTCACCTCCCACATGCGTTAGGTACAGTTAGGTATATACGCATTGCTATGCGTAAGCAAAATATATAATTACTAGCTTTCCGCCCGCGGCTTCGCCCGGGTTTTCAAAGAAAAACCCGTTCCCGTAGGATTTCCGGGATAAAACCTATCCTATGTCCTTTCTCGGGTATCAAAATATCTCTATACCAAATTTCATGCAAATTGGTTCAGTCGTTAAGGCGTGATTGAGTAACAGACAGACAGACAGAGTTACTTTCGCATTTATAATATTAGTATGGATTTTCTTTGAAACTGACGCGACGTACGCGCTTTTTGACATGCTTATGTCGCAGAAATTTCGAAAATCGTTATTTTATTGTAGTTTTTATTTAGAAATAATGTCGTTATTATGGGTCCGGCTGAAATTTCGCCGTAATGTGAGTAGGTATGTATAAAATGAGTATTGATAATTTTAACATTTTCTCGGATAAAGCGATGAAATCCGCGGACTTATGGGCTCAATAAACGGCGATCGGTTGCCACCTCCGCAATTAGTAGCTAAAGGGTGTTTATTTAGAGGGAACTTTGTAGGAGCACCATTTGTATGGAACTTGTGGGACTTTTGAAAATTATATTGTTACTTTTGTTGGTTCAGTTATTTTCAATTATTGTTCATATTTTACATTTCAATGTTTAGTGTGCAAGCAACTATGATCCAACTCTACATTATTTTCAAAATATAAATTCATGAATATTTTTTTTTCTCAATCAGTTGACCTTTTTCACATCAAATCAAAGCTCTATAATATGCACCAAACTATAGAAAAATGAAAAATCAAAATATTGTCGAAAAACTAAAGTTAGCTTTTAAAGTACATCAATTCCGATGGATACTGGGCACTGGGCAAAGTCATTAATAAGATTATTTATTTGTCCCACATTCCCCACTGCACTGTACAATATACACCCTACACAGGGTGTGAAGAGCCCCAGGCTCCCTAATCGTTTAACCGATTTCGTACATAAACTCGCATTATTGTTTTTTTATTGTGAGACAGTAAAATTGTCACTTTCCAAACCGCTGTGGGGACTCGCTGTATTATGGAGGGTTTGCTGTGATTCCTTTGAGTTTACTGGCTGACCCGAAGTATAAGTACGTAAGAATGTACATATATTTTGTTTGGTATTACTTTATTATCGAGATAACGACTTAAATGCAGTAAAGTAGATCTTTACACGAAGTAAACGATCATCAAGTATTGAAATGGTTAAAGATAGACTTTTTCAGTACCTTATGAAAATCTTGCTGTCTTTTATCATTTTTTCTATATTTTTTTGTGATTTAACTTTAGACGGGGAAGTGGTTGGTGATCAGTTTCGCAGGTTCTTTACAATAATAGGCACTAGCCTTCAGTCTTAGCAACTTTAGATAATAACAAATCTATATAAAACTAAGATAGGTTCCTTGTAATTTTTATCTAGTACAATTTTACGTAGGTATGAACTTATGTCTCCTTACTACTTTTTATAATGCTACTTAGACCTAGAGCGACAAAAATTAAGTAGATATTTTAAATAACAATTTACCTTCGGTTCATCCACGAAATAACATGAATCCGTGAAAAATCCATCTGTTGGTGTATTCTAATATCATTAGATTTCTTTAAAGTAAAAATATTCCTGTTTAAATCGATTCAGTATCTGGATTTAGTGAAAATAAAGTGAAAAACACGACCCTTTCCGCGCACAGTCGGACAATAATCTTTTGTTACCGACACATGTTCATTGTTCAGTATTTATTCGCTTATAATTGAGGATCGGATTAGTCCCCTGTTGTTTTCAGACGGGTGACTTTGGAGTGCCTCTAACGTAGGGCTGTCACTTTTCTAAATTATTCGCACATACGATATTCTGGACAGATATAGATGAATTTTAATAAAATAGGTATGTGCGAAGTAGGGAAGAAGAATTGTTATTACCTTACACCTATTGGACTATTTATAAATTCAAAATGAGTGTAAGTAGTTGTTTATGTATAAGCGTGTCTATTATTAGTTCTTGCCTGTTACAACTAATTAAGTTTAGTTATTATGTAGTTTTTCTTAATGAATCAGGCTGGCAGACAACAAAGCAACTGATAGTATTATATACGCAGGAAATGTTTTAATGATATTAAATAATAAATACCATCCTATCCCATATAACTCATGAAACAACAATAACTTAACAATATTTTATTAATTTGATATTAATCGTAAATAAAAAAAGACAGAATTGACAACCCTACTTCTGAATGACTTTCAAGTACACGAAGAGTGGTTCGCAGCTTCTTGCACACATGTCGTTTTCTATTAGTTTCAATTTTCACCAAACTTGTTGGGATTAATGTTACTGTGTATGCAGTAATTATTTTTCAAGATGTTTTTGTTTAAAATTGAGAATTTATGCAGTAAGGAAATTTTGAGAAAAGTTTCTGTTTCGGACTCTACATTACTTTGCAAATGTGGAGTTCGTTAGACAAACGATTTATTTGACTTTATATGTATGAGATATTGTTTAATAATCGAGTTAAATGACATAAATACCTACTCATGGATAAATCATTCATTCTAACCTCGATATAGATTTTCTTTTAAATATATAGGTTTCAGTAGGACTCTACTACTCAATACATTTTTGGTAATCTTGAAAATAAAAGCAACTATTTATATGTTTTTTTATTTATGTAGGTTAGGTGCATAAATGAAACAAATTGTTCATTATTGCAGTTTTATTAATAACTCAAACAAGGACGATACAAAAAGTATAAAACTTAAACATAATCTTTTACAATTCAATCAACAAAAGTTTAAAAAACAACTGTTTACGAACAGTCGAAGTATTTTAACACAACAATAAATCAACTTTAATTAATACATAACAATTATTCTATTTTACTGGCGCTATTCATTTTGATTACGAAGATAAATCGAATGCTATTTGCTGATAGATACATATATTATTTCATAAATACATACATAATTCGTCAAAATATGTGAAGATGGATGTATCATTTTAATTATTCTATGTCACTCTTTTGTGCGGAAAAAAACTGATAAGAACGCGAAAATGATACTTTTCAAAAAAAATTAGTTGTCTGTAAAGTCGGTTTACTGACGATAGTTGAACGTGACAACTTCCGATTGTGCTTCTTTGTCGCTCGTTCCGCGCTCTCGCTTGCACTTCAAGCTTTACATGGAACGCCTCAGAGCGAGGTAACGCCGCATGAGTCATGTTTTTTCGTGCGTGCATCCGGCGCTATCGAATTATAGGACGTTGTCACGTCAAAAGAGGCTCTATGTAGTAGTGTTGCCAGGTCAAATTTGTTTTAAATCGGTACATCAGGTCAAAAAAATCGGGATTTTGGGTTGTAAATCGGGACAGAAGAAAAACAAGGTATTTTTGAATCCGGGTTCAATTTAATTTTTTTTTTTATTTAATGCGTTTTAAACTTCTGTATTACCCTAAATTAAATATGGATCTATCTTACATAACAAGTACATAATCAGTCTGGCTAGCTAGACTAGTAGAAATTATAAAATATAATCAAACTTTAAGGCCTTGTTCACGAAGATGGCGGGAGCGGCGCGGGAGAACTAATTTTGAATTTCGAACAGTTGAAATTCAAAAAATTTTCGCCCTCGCTCGCTGCTCCCGCCAACTTCGTGAACACGGCCAGAGTACAGAAGAATAAAGTATTTATGTTAATAAGTGATGTGATGTGACGCTGATGTGTGCTATTTTGAATTTGACATAGTGATGTATTGAGTAAAAAATATTGTACACATTTTTTTTTCTATTTCGCATTTTGATTTATCGGGACATTTAGCGTCCCGATCAGGTACAAATCGGGACGCGTCCCCAGACCCCTGAAAATCGGGACGTCCCGCGTAAATCGGGACACCTGGCAACACTACTATGTAGTAACATTGTGCAGTACATGCTGATCAAATATACGTGCATCGTACAAAGATTCTAATACTTCTTTGAAAATAACGCTGTACATAATAATATGTAGGTACATGAAAAACCAATTCAATGTGATATATGTACAAGCAAATAACAATTCGATTGTACCTGAAATCCATTAATTTTAAATATTTACAATTGTCATTTATAGCTCTCTATGCGCATATTATTTACAAAAATACATTCTACTGAAATAACGGAAGCTTAGAAAAACAATATTTTCAATTATAATAAAAGTATTGTGGCACTACAATAAAATAAAAAACTTAAGAATTATATTCAATAGTAAAATATTCAAGGTGCTCACCTTTTATTCACGGACTCTACAAATTTTTGTCAAATCTTAGAAAAAAAGGACAAATAATGTTTTTTATTTATACAATCTTTACAATTATTATCTTACATGATATGTTTTCTATTCGAGAATTACAATTATCAGATTTCTTAAAAGATAATATTCTATTTTATAAACAGGAAGGTATGCAATTGACAAAAAAAGCTTTTTTAAATGAAATAGGAATCAATTACCTTCTAAAAATAAGGCAAAAGCGTTTTATTTTTTTTAAACAAAATTAAATTCAAAATTCCAACATTTCACTGTTATTTTATTAATTTTAAACGTTATCGTAAAAGTTTCAGTACATAGTATTTAATTTATCTAATTTATGAATATTGCGTGGGATGCTTATAATTAGTATACAACATTATAGATACCTATTTTGCTACTATATACATATATTATGTTTCATTTTCATATCTATTAACCTTTTAACGTTAAAATTAACATTCATATAAATCGGGAAGACATATTTCGTTCAAAAATAAATTGAAATTTTATTAAAATATATAAATTACATGGAAGTTAAAAAATTTAAACAAAATTTATATCAAAAGAAGCAATTAAAATTATTAACATTTAAACAATAATTCGAGTAAGGTTCTAAAACGTTATTTATCATTCAGTCTTACTAAACATACTTAACATTACGGTTCACATTTAACCATTTAACAATTTTACACGTTTTTATCTTGTGTTCTTTATACATTTGTTTGTAATTATTTATATTTCAAAAGAGCTTTTAAAGTAATCAAATTTCGCTTTAATTTACTATAATGTTGAAAATAGGAAGTTAAAAAGAAAATCTCCGATTCTTACTTATTCCTGAATCCTGTACCTGTACATCCTTATTTCTTAATCATTGTTATAAGTTCACTCAAACAGTCAAAAATGATAGCTGTATCAAACAGCTTCGCAAACCTGAAGTCTTGCCATCTTTACTACATGATACATCTAATTCTATGTCATCATATCAAGCGTCAGTTAGAAATTATAGTGATGTTCCATCATAATATGGATGACCGGAAAAATGAGATAATATTATTTGCCATTGCTATAATTGTTGACCAATACAGCCGCGTTTCCACTAGGGAACATTTGCTCGCAACATGTACGACAACGTTGCACAACAGAGTGCGACGTTGCCAGTTTCACGCATCATGATAGATTGTTGTTATTGTTACCACTGCCGCGGCCGTTGCAATCAACACTAGTAATTCTTGTCTAGGGATGTTGCCGACTGACATAGTAGTAGAGCGTAGATAGAGAATGTTGATAAACAAAAGTTCCAGGCGAACTTTCGACATCTTGGACGTCATGTTGTGCAACATATCGCGACAAATGCTGCCTTGTGGAAACGCGGCCTTCTATTGTCTAGACGTCTGGTAACCTAGACTAGGTTATAATCTAGGTCCTAATCTAAATGCTATCCGGAGTACTGTTATCCCTCTCCGTGGATGTGGAGGGCCGCTCCCAGTGCGAGTAGGGCCGCGCCGGGAGGGCGACCGGCCTTCATATAACGTGCTGCGGGGGCTCTTCGTCCTTCATGAGGATGTAGGCCACTGGCCGCTTGACGTCCGGGGGAGGGGAGGGGGTGCGGCGCGGGGGACAGCCACAGGGGGACAGCGCGCTGTTGTACAGGGCACTGCTGTACAGAGCCCCGCCGTATAGAGCCTGCAAGGTTACACCGTGGAGTCTTCTTGTGTGTGGTCATGCATCGAATTTCAATGTTTAACAGTCTAAGACTAGGTCTATGCGACGGTACTTCGGATGGTTTTGTTACAGTTACATATAAAATCTGTAATAATGTCTCAAAAAATGGGATCTCACCTGTAAATGCGCCAACTCCGCCGCCAGTTTTCCATCATCGGATGGTATCTTGGCGAACGGATAGAACGGGTATGGTAACGGTGGAAAGAGTCTGCCCAGATCTGGTTTATCCTGCAGTAAATGGTGTGGTACAGGTAGCTGGGGGACTGGTTGTGGTAGTGGTGTAACCAGGCGTGGTACTGGCGCCATCAGCCCGGAGATATTGAAGCCGAATTTGGGCTCTTTCTTGACTAAGGCTTTGGGCTTCCGTCTCGGCCGGTACTTGTAGTCGGGGTGCTCTTTCATATGGAGTGCTCTGGAAGGGAAGGTTTAATAAATTTCGTTGTTTTTATGAAATTTCCGAATTAATCTTGTTGAGAGATTCATTTAATTATGGGAGCTTTAATCATATAAATGGAAAATACTCCTAAGAGAAAATAAATATAAGGTAATATAAAGTAATAAAACGAAATGTTGCTGAATATGTTTGGCCTAAAAATTATAGAGAAGAATAACACATTTTCCAAAAATTTGCAAATATGTATTATGAGAACATAAGCACAAAATGTTCTGATTTTCTTCTAGTAGTCTATTTGACTGATAAGCATCTAATCTAGCGACACAACAAATCATTATTTATCGTAATCAGCATGCAACGCCGTCGATCCTATCTGCGCCCATTCCATATCCAATTTGTAGCAATTCAACGCTGTAACTCGATTCAATCGAGTTTTAACTTTATAACTCATACATAAGTTTTACAAAACGTCACAATGAAACGCCACCGGGCAGAATAACATTATTATTTATGCAATAAAGCGTACAATTGTCGCCCGCCGCCCTTAAAACAACAATGTCAATTGAACAATACTCGGATTATTGCATTGTCCTGTCAGAATCTATGTTATTCAGCGCCCATCACTATGTCTCCAATGCGTATAATGTAAACGCGACTGTATTCAGTTGAAATAAAGTATACATTCGTATGAATGGTTTCGCAGTTGGAACGTTTAGTGCTGGCCGGATTGCCGACAGTGTCCGATTATGCGAGCTTTGTGATAGAATCGCGATTGTCAGCTAGTCGATTGTAATTATTCGAATGGAGTACTGAGGGTTGATAGTTGAGGTTTTCGAATACTGTTTGCTGAATACTGCTTGAATAATAAAGGACTAATTTTATAAGGTCATGGGTATTTGGAACGCATCAAATTTAATGATCTTTAAAGTAATGGGAATGTTCAATCTATAATATAGGTACCTATTTGCACTTTGCAGCTCTGTCATGGTCACATTTTATGTTATCAAAGAAACAAAAAAGATTCATGGAAGCGTTTAAATATTGTACTTACTTAGATATGATAAAGCGCTTTTTTATAGACAGTTTTATTGAAAAAAAGAAACAGAATCAGAAAATTTATTTAATTTAAGAAATGTACCTAGAGTAGGTATGTACCAGAAAACTTTTATAGAATAATGCTTTTCGTTTATTTTATTTTGTTGACTTATCTAATTGTTTTTTAATGCAATTTTAATCAGTAGTTATTCTTAAGTGTATCTATCATCATTAATTCCAAAGTAGAGCTATACCTACTTCGTCACCAAGAAGTTATAAGAGCTATACTTCGTCACCAATAACCTTCCATCTTGACCTCTACAAGCCCTACAGTATCAACAACTGTGGTATCAATTTCGACACAAGGAAAAAATTGTCTTTCATATCGAGAATCGTATCAATGTTTACACAATTCGATTAACTCCGCCAAAAAACTGTCGGATAAACGATATCTCTTTTTATATCGATATTCGTGTGTTTTTCTTGGCTATCGTGTTTGTCGAACAAAGTAATGAAGGAATTGATAGTGCGGTGCATTGACCTCAAGTTTTGGGACCAGTGGACACGGTGGCTATGACTTCGTATTATTGCTTTCTTGGAACTGTGTTTTATTATGGGAGATGGAAAAATAATGCAGTTTAAGAAAAATATGCCAATTTCTCGAGCAACTTCACAATGAACTTTCGCTAACTTTGTGGAAATCATTACTCATGATCCAAGTATTATAATATCTATATTTTATTATAATGTACAATTTAAATAAGAAGAAACAGAAATAACCATAAAAACCCCGCATAGTTCCCTTTCCCGTCGGATTTCCGGGATAAAACCTATCCTATCTCTCAAGTTGGATCGAACTGCATAATATGGTGTGCGAATTTTATTATAATCGGTTAAGTGGTTTAGGAGTCCATTGAGGACAAATATTGTGACACGAGATTTATATATATGTATTAAGACTAGCGACCCGCCCCGGCTTCGCACGGGTATAAAATATATAGCCGGGCGGCCGGCCGGTACCGCCGCAAACGCTACGTCCCGCAATTTTTATATCTGTAATATCTTCGAAAATATTCACTTAAATCATACGGTGTAAAGGGCCATATAGATCTATATTAAATGAAGAATGTATTCAAGGTATTTAATTGGTAAAGGATTAATGCTGTATTGGTTAAAATCGCTTCGAAAATTAGCCATTATTTGTCGTAAAAAGTAAATGACAAAAAATAGTTATTGTGGGTTATCCATAAGAGATAGACATATAGGTACCATCACGGACTTTTCTGTAGACCTTTTCAATGTGTATAATACTTAGTACATTATTTTGATAAATCGTAGGGTTCAGCCTGCGTTTGCAATGTAAGCGGAAAAAATGTAATTTTTTACATCACATTAGAAACCTCAAAAATAACAGTACTTCTCCACTATTTGATGGAACATCCATCATACATATAAATTATAAACCTTCCTCTTGAATCACTCTATCTATTAAAAAAAACCGCATCAAAATCCGTTGCGTTGTTTCAAAGATTTAAGCGTACAAAGGGACATAGGGACAGATTCCAGAGAAAGCGACTTTGTTTTATACTATGTAGTGATAGTGATGTTGCATATTACCTACTAAATATTAAAACTTATTTCATTCAAAAAAATATTTTTCATAAAATTCTACCTTCAATACAATCTTACATGTAGGTATCCCTCATTCGTCTTAGTTAAACAACAAAACTCACGCGTAAATCCATATCCACACACTAGCGATAAAATTGATATGACAAACGATGAAACACATAAAAAGCTAAGACATTGTTGTTTGTCTGTATTGGAATTGTGTCTGATCAAACAGGCCGATAAGCAGGCAAACAGGGGAGCGCCTTTGACCATAGTGACCGATAGCGGGACACGTGGTTCCCAATTTGTTATTCAGTGTTTAAATTTGTATAAAAGGTAAAGAATAGAGTCTTAGAACTGGGTATTAAGAAGGAAAATTTCTTGATGTTTAAACGGTACCTAAATGTTAGTAAAGTTAATAAGGACGCGTGACATCTTCTTGTTTCTGTAAAAATGTTTGTTGCAATAGTTAATATTTAGCTCATTAATATTGTTATGTTGTTATAATAATCTGTATTAAAAACCTACTATATCGTCCTCAAAATGTGTTTTTATTTTGTTTGATCACATGCGACGTTTTACAATTTTTACAGTAAGCCGACACAGACGGCCACATTTCCACATTTTGATTCTGATGCAAACTTATCATTTCACCATTTCAATGATTATTTTATTAATAAATAAGTACTTAGGTATTAATGGTGTTGAGTAACAGTAAATATAAATTTAAATAGGTAGGTATCATAAAAAAAACGAAAATCGAAATTTATTTTACATATTATGTTTCTACATAAACCCGAAGGTAGAGTTGTGAAAAGCGCTAATAAAAAATGTTTTAAAATTAATTTTTTAAATAATAATAAGTAGCAATATTTTAATCGTTTACATATTCATTATGTGTCCTTATATATGACAGTAAATTACTGTACAATTTCCTTACAAAACTCATTGAAAAGTTGCATTATGGGAAGTTACAGAACACTCATACTCTAGGGTTACCTCTCATACAAATATAATCATAGAATTACATAATGTAACTTTTGAACTCATTTTCATTTATAAGAGTCAGCTTATTGGAAAACTAATAAGTAATACTGACAACCAATTGATACACAATTAATTAAAAAACGACGATTTAGCTATAATTTAACGTACTCTATTACTTATAGTATAATTTGGTTTTGCACAGCTATGATTGATTTTTCTAAAAAATCGGGCACTCCACCGAAAAAAACACGAATTGTTTTTTTTATAATTAAATATCCGTAAAAAAATACCATCACCAAAAAGAACGTTCACAAAATGATCATGATATCGAAGTATTTTATTGTATTTTTTTGTAATAGTCTCCGTATGAATTGTTTACACCAACGACGCCTGAAAAAACTTCGACAAAGAAGGCCAGCTATTACGCCCATGAACAAATCGACACAGACTATCCAAGCAAAGCTATAACTGCACACAAAATCCATTTTAAAACCCTTTAGTAGCAAAAGACGCGACATATGATAGGTAGAGAAAAACAAAGGCGTAACCCTAGCGCAGACGGGAGCATAAGCTTGTTTTTATAGCCCTGCCGGCCCGTGATAACGTGCCACCCCTAACAATGCCAGATATTATAGCCGTGAATACTAGATAATTGTCTTTGGGGCGCTTTTTGCAATTGATTTGTTATGATCTATAGATAGCTGGATGCAATTAGATTGCGTGGGGTTCGTTTGTTGAATGGGAGTTGATAGACTATTCTTAGTTGTATCTACTGGCGGTAAGGAAAATAAAGCTTCTATTGAAAACTGGTAAATGACTGTTTATAGATGAACTCGTTAATTTTCTGAGAATTATAATAACTTGAAAATTATTAATATTATGAAATTGGTTCTTTGCGCCATGTATTCTAGGAAAATCAACTTTCATGAAATCTTGTTGCAGTTTGTAAGGTAATTGTATCTATTGTTTTGGATGCAGAGATAAATAAAATTTATGTACGTTTTAGGTTTTAAATTGAAACTGTATCAAAGTTTTTCTTATTTCGTGTTCGTTTCGTAATCGTCGTTAGGTACGTACGTCATATTTGGGTAATTTTTTTAGAGCAGGCTCTAGGCTACATAAAAATCTGTACATTTCATGAATCTCAAAACTTTAAAAAGCATCCTTACATCTCATAACAATTCTTAATATCAAAAGTATATTTAAAAACCAAACACTCCAAGATAGTGCAAAAAAGTGACAATACATTTATCAAACGGCCCTAATTCAAACAGAGTGAGTGGGATAAGGAACACAAACATCCGGAGTAGTGTCTTATTTGTTCATCCACTGTATTGTGGGTTTATATTTTTATATGATTAACTAGGGACCGCCCGCGACTTCGCCCGGCCTTGATAACTGTCGCTCAGTTTTGGAGTTTTGTTTGGGAGGGACGATTTTTGTTAGAAACATGGGTGATTTGTACGTTTTGATTGTGGCTTCTTGATTAGTTTAAGTATCCAAATAAATATTCTCTTGTACACAATCTTATAGGTGCACTAAATAATATTTTTTAGCGTATGTTTCACATTTACAAATGAATTCCAATTGAGTACCTAGGTACCTAATTACACGAAATCGTTATAATCTATATTATAAAGCTGAAGAGTTTGTTTGTTTGTTTGTTTGAACGCGCTAATCTCGAGAACTACTGGTCCGATTTGAAAAATTCTTTCGGTGTTAGATAGCTCATTTATCGAGGAAGGCTATAGGCTATATATCATCACGCTACGACCAACAGGAGAGGAGCCACGGGGGTGAAACCGCGCGGAGCGGCTAGTGCTGTATATTTACATTTCAGTAGCACACCTTCTATTTGTCTTATGAAAAAAAAAGCCAATAAGGTAACAACAAGTAGGAAACAACTCTTCAACATAATCTACTTTTAAATGTGTAAGTATGTATTCGTTTAAACTTAATATGTACCTACCTACTCAGCTGATCTACATGATGGTGTACAAATTGGTTATAATTCGAACTATCATTGTAAAATCTAAATTTTCGATAAAATAGTTGTACATCTAAGAGCCGATTTTTCAATCCTTGGTTACGGTCTACGGACAATTACAATACATTTTTGAAATGGTAGTTTAATACGTTATTCGATGAATAAGTTTTTAAACAAGGATTGAAAAATCAGCCCTAAATCTAATATACCTACCGTCTAATTATACATCATGCATATCTCTGACCTCATAAAAAAGCTTCATTTACCGCTATACAATTTCGTGTAGGTACCTAAACTCATGGATGGGGTAAAAATATTATAAAACGAACAACTCTACATTAAGAAACATACCTATTACTTACCTATTGAATATATAAGAAAATATGATTTGATATGGAATATTCTCTAAAATAAACATTATTGTGACAAACATAAGAGGCACCAGGCTTATTTCGATTTAAAAAAAATAACAATAATTGAACTGACATTTATATCACATTTAAAGTATGTATATTCCATTGTAATCTAAACTGCCTAAACCCGAAAGAAAATTGTTAATTGAAAAATTGTTAATGATCGTCACATAACGTCGCGATAAATTAATTTGGCTCTACATTATTGCCAGTTTATCTAAATTATATTCAGTATGATTTGAATATTTGACCGCGTCCTTGGTACAGTGGTTGACGCGTGAGGGTAAAGGGGTCCTGGGTTCGATTCCCGGTGGAGACGAAGAAAAAAAAATTGTCTCGGTCTGGCAGGACACAGAAGGCTGATCACCTACTTGTCCCTAAAGATAATCGATCAGTGAAACAGATGTATGAATAATACATCTGCCCCTTACCCCACTAGTGGACATGGGACTTCACTTCTATGATTTGAATTTAGATAGATAAATAGATATCTGTTCACAAAAAGATCCAAGAACAAAGTTCGTCAAGTGGCAACAAATTCAAAAGCCTCGGCCCTCTGTTTAACTAATTTAAGGGCTTATCTACCACTTTTTGTCTTCCTTGATAACTAACAGGTGTTCGTTTTGTCTAGTGATAAAATTATCCTAAATTAAATAGTGGAAACCGTTGTTTGTTGACCTTGTTCAACCTTTATAACCCTGTTAGGTTTGTAAATAAATTAATTTAAAAGATCCTGAATGTTAGTTAAGATTTACCTAATTGTGGGTAGTTTTTTAGATTATTTATTTATTTACTCTTTATTGCACACAAAGATTGACAAAAAAATTTATGTTAGACCTAATTATAACCATGATTCGGTATTTTTTCATAAGACATAGTCACAGAATAGTTAATAGAACAGACATAGTAAAGGGATGAAAATTAGACCTTGAATTCATAGTTTTATAAAATTTGGGAACATGTCTGGTTTAACACTAAAATTATTGTCATATTATACCTACTAGGTGTTAAAAGATATGGATTGGTATGCAAAACTCGCAAAAATAATTTAAAGAACCCAAGGAAAGGATATTTCTTAAAATAAAGCAATTTTTTTTGTTTCAATTGAATACATAGGAAAATAAATACCAAAAAATTTTCTAAGATAGATTTCAATTTGTTTAAAATAACATTGCTAGCTGCAAGCTTGTAAAATCTCTTTTTCTTTATTGACCGTGATCAATTGGCTAAGAAGTAAGTAAGTGAAAAACGCATTTAATATTATTAAATACAGATTATAGTTGAACACAAGTGTCAAGTACCTACAGTCAAATCATATCAAATATCATTGATAAAAGTAAGTAAATAGGGGAGCGCCACTTAATATTTTTTCTCTTTTCTGATAAAGTATTAAAATCCCGTCTTTCTAATCTCCCGTACAAATTTAGGTAGGTATACCTTTTTGAATAATAATATTATTATGGTTAGGGAGCCAGGTGCAAATTTGGTTAAGTATTTCCTCTCAAGAGATAATTCGTCAGACGCATGAGAGTATAGTATTATAAAGCCTCGTGAACGTCAGCTGGCGCTCGGTTGGGGGGTGAGCCTCCCACGCACATAGGAAAAAAAATACATTCATTCATTCATTTCCTCTCAGCTAAAAATTTGTCAAATTGTAGCTAACCCAATATCTTAACGAAAAAAAATAGTCAGCTGGTTACAACATGGTGTATTATACGTCAGCTGGTGTCTCGAACATGAAAGTTAAATTTAAAGAAAAATTTATTTTCCGTTATTTCCTCTCAAACAAAAATTTACCTGATGATAGCTTATATGTAACTGTGGATAAATATATATGTCAGCTGGCTGTATCTTGGTGGAAAAACCGTCAGCTGATACGGGAGGCTACAACCGCTCTTCCCCCCAACCGAGCTCCAGCTGACGTTCACGAGGCTTCATAATACTATACTTTGATGCATTTTACTAATTACCGCTTGAGAGGAACTTGGTCATAAAATCTGCTGCTGGCTCCCGGACCATTATATTGATCTACCTTTCTTCGTACAGTTTTTTAAAAGACGATCGTTTCTGTGTAATATTTTCTTAAAATTTATTAGAAACATTGAATTTTTAAAAGGTATAGAGAGTATATCAATTTAAAATAATAATAATTAATAACCAAACAAATTGAAATCATTGAAATAATGCATAAAACATTTGCGGCGACTCAAAAATATAACATCTCATACCAAAAATTCAAAATATCACATACCATAATATTACTATGTCTAATAATTATTTAATATACCTACCTAATTTATAAATATTATTGCTACATGGTTAGGTATTTATGAAATCAATCTATTTCATTCTAAACGACAATAACTATCCAAAGAAACGTTATCAAATAATTATCTTAAGATATAGGTAGGTATAATAAGAGTTCTTATTAACACTTATTAATAAGGGTATACTGAATATTAAAGAGGAAAAAGCATTATGAGGTAGCAAGAGATTTTATTAGGTTTGTGATTAATTTATCAAACACTCAATAATAATTTAATGTAGAGCTTGCTCTGTTAGCGTCTTTATGTAGCGTTTCATTCTGTGGTTTCATTGTTTTTTAATATTAATTTGACTTAATTCCTACAATACGTCTACCTACATAATATTATTGATTTATCGAATATGTATAAGGAAATGTACCTATACCTAGGTAGATAATTAAAATAGGTATGCTATTTAAAATATCCGCCGCATGCAAATGAGAAAATATTTTTAACATCAGCTCAAACTCTTTTTAAGTTTGACATAGTAAAAATAATTTACCTGTCGTTTTGAATTCGATAAATAAGAATTTCCAATTCGTCCAATATGAACGAAAATCTATTTTATTATCTTTTGGTATGCAGAAATAAAAATTGGAAAATTATAATAACTTTATCATTTTTGAGTTTCATTTGAAAACTTAAAAAAAATTTACATTAATATCTACATTTACTTACATATCTAAAAATATAGACGGAATAAACATAATTTAATTTAGATTATGTAAAAGTTATTTTTATCAGTAAATAGTAAATACTTATTTTAGGTACCCTTAAAGAGAATTATTATGTAGAGAATTATCACGAATAAGTAATTTTAAAAATTTATAAGTTATTTTAATGCACTTTCAAAAGTATAGTTAATTTAAAAAGATTATAAGTAATTTTAATTTACTCCGGATCACTTAAAAAAATATTTGAATACTTTGTTATGTTTGAAAATGATTACAAACGTGACTTACCTTAATCTCTTCGCTTCATCTATGAACGGCCGCTTCTCCATCTCCGTGAGAAGTTTCCACTCCGCCCCCAAACGTTTGGAAATTTCTGAATTATGCATTTTTGGATTATCTTGTGCCATCTTACGTCTTTGTCCCCTGGACCACACCATGAAAGCGTTCATCGGCCTCTTTATATGATCTGTGGGCTGTTTTCCGAGTGACATGTTTGATTAAAACTTTTTAAACTGCGCAAAAACTTCAAACTAAATTCCATGCACTGCCATTATCGAATTAAAAAAAAAGTTAAATGTCAATTGGAATTCGAATTTTCGAAATGAGAACGTGCCGGTTCCCGCGCGCTCGTGAAAAGCTTCCGAAAGCTCAATGCGCTTTTCTTGGCTGTCGTTAGCGGGCTGATAGTGCCCCCTCTCCCCGCGCGCAGTGGCCAATGAGCGGCCGTCGTGGGCGGACGTTCGCGCCGCATTGGCTGAGGCGCTGCCGTCTCCAACTTGCAACAGGTGACGTGCTTGTTAGCATGTTTATTAGTTCGCATCTTTTTTTTAATCTTGGACGAATCGATTTTTGAATGTTTGCGGTTGTTGCGAATTCTTGTAGGTCGTTCATTAGTAGCGGACAATAGTTGCACACTATTATTGTAAGGGTCGTGTCACACTGTATCTTTCTGCTATACATTTTAATTCTCATATAATAAAATAATAATTTTAAAATTACGATTTAACTTGTATGATTTAAAGTAATAATAACAACTAGGTATATTAAATAAAGGAAAATAGTTAAGTTTATTTAAAAGTGGAATGATCTAATTAAAATTATAATAATTTGCCAATTTTTCATGTAGGTACCTAGCTAAATAGCAACTTAATAATTTAATCTAGGCACCTATAGGTCGCTAATTGACCAAACAAATTATTAAATTGAAATATTAAATAAGCAAAACTACCTTTAAAATATTATAGTTTTTAAAAATGCTTAGGTACCTACAACTGCAACGTAACAAACTGAATGATATCGACTTCATTTTTTCCATTTTGTCCTGGATCTTTCCGAGTGGAACCGGGATGAGTACGTAGTAGGTACCTATGTAAAAAGTGTAATTTGTAAATGATAAACATAAGTATTCTTATAGGTATTAAAATCATAGCTTAGTACCTATCTCTTTTGTTAAACAGGTACCTAATGTACCTAAATCTAATTTAAAATGTAGAGAGAGGTAGAGTTATCTAATTTATAACAGGAAGACGTTAATAAATAATAATAATCTATGTTTTAGTAGGTACTAGGTAGGTATGTACCTACTAAATAAGAAACTGCACTTACCTTACACTCTCAGATACCTACAACCAGTTTATTTAGACCTTCGCGATGTATGGCAGCTTATATACATACCTAATGGAGACCACGATAAATTTTTTGGTAAGTTAAAATTTAAATGTTAGGAAACGACACCAGCTGTTTTATCATTAACGTTATGTAGGTCAAAAATCAGGATAGGTTAGGAAGGAATAAATAGTTTTAATCTTAGGTATGTTTTAATATTTTATTATGACAACGATGACATTTAAATGAGTAGGTACCTAAGTAGTAAGTACCTACCCGGAATCAATTTAAATATTAGTTTTCCGCCCACGGTTTCGCTTGTGTGCATTTTTTTGCTCTATTTTTATGACAAAAAATATCCTCTATCCCAAAGTAGGAGATACAGTTTTCTTTCAAAAACCTATTTCACTTAAGTATACCTATATCACTCTATCTAATGGTTTTGGAGTAGGTACATACCTAAAATGTAAATAAGAGGCTGAGCTAATTTAATTTTAACAGGTGATAGGAGAGAGGAAAACGAAATCGCTAATTTTTAGAGTTCTGTGTCCCGAAAGGAAAAAAAACGAAACCCTTATTACCTTGTAGTCCATATGTCTGTCTGTTTGTCATTATACACTTTTTCGAAGGAACGCGTGGAGATATCAAGCTGAAATTTATATTTTATCCACAAGTCTACGGTCCATTGAAGCTGTGAAAAACAAACTTATAAGCCAACACAATAAAAAAATAATGCTGCAATTATTTGCAAATTTCGGCATGTGGGAATCAAAACATATGGGCTACCTACTCCCGTGAAAACAGAATCTTGCCAAAAAAATAAACAAAATCAAAAAATAAAACAGGTTTGTGCGGAACCGGTTTTTCATGAAATGAAATAATGAATCTTAATAATTTTATTACCACTCTAAAATTTTCAAAAACATATGACATTTTTTAAAAGATTAACTTTTGACTCTACACAGAGCAAACTTTTTGTTAGCCATAGTATATTGTAACTTGTAAGTAGGTATAGTGTCTATACAGGGTTTATACAAATTGCTAACTATTATACTAGTGTATAAATGTATACCTGTGTATACCGTAAACACTGCCCGTTTCATACAAACAGGTTTACCAGTGTCTGTTCGTACGTAAAACAATTCTGTGTCGCTACAACGCTCGCACAATATCATGTTATGGAGCGTTTTCGCGCTTCGCTGCCACGCCGCGGGCGTTTTTGCGCGCCAATGCGAAATAATCGCCTAACTACTATACACTTACAATCGAAAACATACTCTATATCTATAGAATAAGGTTGATTTTCCGTTGTTACGGAGGGAAGTTATACCCTTATGGATGAAATAGTTCGTAGACTATTATGTAGGTATATTGAATACATCTTTTATATTTACACGGTTATGTAAAATGGTCTGTTAGCCTCGTTGATGTGTTTTTGATTTTATTATGAATTACGTAAAATTGGGCTCGAATATGGTTCGGCTCATTTGTTAGGTAACTCTGTCGGTAAGTATCTCACTTGATACATACTACAGACTATAAACCCGAAACTAATTACTATGAGACAAAAAACTAATATCTCGAATAAGTATAAACGAACGCACCTCTTCCTTATAAGGCTGATAACTGATAACACTTTCTCAAAACCTCTTGTGAAAAACCATGGGCGGTGTTGATCGCTTGCTACCAGGCGACCCACCAGTTCGCTCGCCCGCTTTATAAAAATAAAAACAATAACCAATATAATATCTATATTGTACTCTATTTTGACTTAGCAGGTCACTGCAAGCATTATTAGAATGACCTTGGGCCATTCCAACCTCCCCCCTTGGGCACAGAACGTGACGTAGCATGTTGACTTGCCCGGCAGCGATTCTGTCACACTATTGTTGTTGGTGCTGGCTGTAATGAAATCCATGGGATGACGCAATAATGGATTGACCGGTTGTGCCCCGCGGGTTTACGCGCTTTTGAAAATATGAAAATACACAGTATGGTCATCAAGTGTCAAGTTAAAACTTTTGCGATATAAATACCAACCCAATTATTAGTTACTTAACAAAACTTTTCTAACCGTATTGTAGGTCAACATGTACCTACCTAAATTCCAGGTCTTCCTAATTCTCCTATGAATATTTTTACTTACCTCTAATTTGCCGCTAATGAAATGATTAGGTAATCAGTCCGTCAAATAACATATTATTATAATAGGTAAGTATATAAAAAATAAATAAATAAAATCAATCAGTAGGTAAATATTTTCACAGCAAGTAAAAAGTTTTAGTAAGTAGGTACTTACTGACATAGGTACATACATTAATTATAGTGACTATACAAAATTTTACTGCTTTAACCTTTAACAAATTTGGAAAATTAAATAGAAAATTGCACCTATAGGTAAATACTTACAGCAATAATATTATGATGATGTTGTAATTTGTAAACTCTATGAAAATCTGGAATGGTTGAAGAATCACCTCGAATCAATAACTAATGAATTAAAATACTTAATTGAAATTCAACTCAAAATTACGTATCGCCACATTCTAAGCTTTGTGAAATATTTTATGCACATTCATTAATTGTTAATTATTAAAAAAAATATCAATCGAAATTAGATAAGCGCGGCGCGGGCGTTCGAAAATCGAACGGTCCGTTTTGTTTTTTTTTTAGTTTATAAAACTAAAGAAACAGATTGTTGACCAAAGAGTTTTTATACAAAATATTATAAAATTAATAAAATTACAATTTAATACATTTTTTAATGAAAATAAGTAAATATTAAGAATCTATTTACCTATAGATATTTTGTTGCTTTCACATAAGTGAGTTTTGACAAAGCGCCTTCGCGAATGTCTCGGTATTGAACGGGTGGAAATAAAAATGCTGTATCAATAGAGGGCGGTATGCACGGTATAACCGTATTAATTGAAGATTGTTCTTAAAATATTTATGTAATAATTTGTAGACGCAGTTTAAAGTTTGAAAAATTGCATTTTAGATTGACGTTTTCAGGAGGGCAAGGAGATTTTACCTACTTAAATTAATTTATGATTATTTTTTTTAATCTAATAGTATAATAAAGTTATTATCATGCTCTCTCAGTTTTTTTCTAAAGATAAGTTTATGTTAATAAATGTAACATAGTTACTTTCTCATAACCTTTACTTTTCTAACTGTCGACTGTCGAGGACTCTACGTCTTAGCTTGAAAGATGTTGTTAAAATATTGTTCGATTCTTCTATTTTTTTTTGTTAATATATATACCCATAAATATTTTTTACTAGCTGTGCTCCGCTCCTGTTGGTCTACTTACTACTTCCAGTCTGATTTGAAAAATTCTTTCGGTGTTAGATAGCCATTTTTTGAGGAAGGCCATAGGCTATATATTATCATCCCGCTAAGACCAACAGGAGCGGAGCACTGCGGGTAAAACCGCGGAGCACAGCTAGTTTAAAATAATAATCAAAAATCCCCGGACATATCCGACACCGACGTATCGTGTGTACACACGTGGATGGGATCCAACACAAGAGGTTTTATTATACGAGCCGGGACTTATTCTTTTCTATTCACTCAAAGGGATAGCTGTTTGTTCGCTTTATTTTCATATCTTTATTTAATATAAGTATTAAGTATTATATTTTTCTTTGTTTGGTTGTTTGATTTGCGGGGTTTAGTTTTCCGGAATTTATTAATTATATTTATTGATTAAATTCTAGTTATTATATTATTTCCTGCCTATGTATGAGAAATTGAAGACTAAATTCAAATAGGCTATCAAAATAAGTATAAAACACAAACTAAAACGTGCTTGCTGTCAGCAAGTGAAGATTTTCAGCAGCCGCGGCCTAGAAATTTAGCCGGTAGTGCCGGGGCAAGAAGCAAATGTTTAATTTAGGTTTCTTGTACAAATATTGAAATGTGCTTTACTAGGTAACATTCATAATGAGAATAAATATTTTTTAAATTCACACTGTTTTATTTTTATATTCAACAGTATAGGATTCGTAAATTAATTATTATTGATACCTAATATCATATGCACAAAACTGATTGATCAACTTTGCTTCAGCAGTTTTTCGTTAACAGTTAGGTATATTCTTAAAAAACACCTACCTATAGATAAAATGAAAGGTTTTTTCTTGGCAAGTTCCTGTAAATAAATCTACATACACATAGATTGTTGGGAGTCGTGACTCACCGCGATTTGAAGCATAAAACGGAGGCTTAAAATTCGCAATAACAATAAGTTACGGCTTATTGAGACTTTTAGTGTTCACGACTTTTGTTAACATTGTTGGTTATAAACTTGAAGATCCTACATGTACCTTAACCCATGGACGTATAAAAAAAGACGGACGCCGTTTTATGAACATACAACGTGAAGCCACCGTAGTAAGCTAGCGATCGTGTAAAGACAATGAACACGCACACACTCTCACCATAGTAAGCTAGTCGGCCGCCATTACGTCGTGAACTACCGACTGATTAACTGCGTCACTGCGTT
This sequence comes from Colias eurytheme, assembly GCA_907164685.1. Taxonomy (NCBI): domain Eukaryota; kingdom Metazoa; phylum Arthropoda; class Insecta; order Lepidoptera; family Pieridae; genus Colias; species Colias eurytheme. Next base: position 57,135 of record CAJQZN010040658.1, read on the forward strand.
AAATGGTGTCGCAACAGTACAATTTTAAATAACAAAACACAAGGGATTACATTCCACAGGGAAACAACTTATTTCTTTAATGTTTTAATGACAAAATTATTACGGCAAAATTTATAGAAAAAAATACAGCTGCCATTGTCATCAGGACAGCTGTTGCCATAGTGTTGCCATGGCAACATGTCACACACACATGGATGTGTCGCCGCCATTACTAGGCTTCACTCAATGTTTAGACGATACTCCGTCCGTCTTTTTTTATACGTCCATGGTCCATGCCTTAACCTATTTTATTTCATGCTATGTAGGTACCTAATAAAGGAATGTGAATTACATATAAGGTTGTGATTGTATGGTTGTTTCTGTAAAATGTTATTGTAATTCGGTTGAGATTCTGAATTCTAATGATTATGGCGATATCTGAATATTATACAATTCCTGTTCCAGAAAGGATGCAGTTCGCCAATGATCAGTCGTATACAAGCGAGGAATAATGGAAGGATACCAGTAATTAGTAATCACTATAGCTTAAGATACAATTAGTGAAAGTAAAATGTAGAGTATATCCTAGAATGCCTATTTTATAAATACCTTCTATGGTGAAATCCTAAAAAAATAATATTTGATATTCTTACTGAGTATACTTATGCCATTTTATTATTAGTCTGTGTTAAATATATTTGGTTCTTCATTTGTTTATTATTAGCTAAAGCTTGAGTAGTTAAATTGTCTGAAAATATTTATAAGGTAACAAAAAGTCGTGCCGTCGTGTCGTACGGTATAAAAAGCATCGTCTCCGCGACGACAGGCCAAACGAGAGCTTTTTGTATCTCACATTATAGCTTTATAGGATCTTATTTTCATAAATATAGCGGTTTAAATACCCCCTTTATGTCCGCCGTGATTTACAAAGTGTTGCTAGGCTCGCTGAGTTTACGATTGTACACATAAATTTGCCGGTTTTTAGCTTTTCCCGCGTTTTTCATACCGTTTTTATTGTGTTGCGACTTATGGTTTCGTAAACTTTTGGAAGTTTATGTTTTGATTAGGCTTTGGATTTTTAAACATGGTTTAAAATTATTGTATATCATATAATATTATGGTATCGCATTATACGATAATTTTTGAAGTGAAACTTCTATATCGGGGTTGGAAAAAAATTTAGTGTAACATTTTTCCATTACGCGCCATCTTGACTTAAAAACTATTTATAAAAAATAAGTGTTATATTTTTACACTATTTATACTCCAGTGTATTATTGAATATGAGTATAATTAAAATCAAGACATAATCCATACTAATATTATAAATGCGAAAGTAACTCTATCTGTCTGTCTGTCTGTTTCTCAATCACGCCTAAACTACTGAACTAATTTGCATGAAATTTGGTATGGAGATATTTTGATACCCGAGAAAGGACATAGGCTACCTTTTATTGCGAAATATGTACCACGGGCGAAGCCGGGGCGGGCCACTAGTAATAAAAACAAAATATTTTCCATAATTTATTTTTAGCCACTGTAGCGCCATCTACTTTGAATCGTATAAAGTAATTTTTGTGTAATGCGCCATCTAGTGATAGCGAAATGTCAACAGTTCAAATTTAGAAACCGAAACTTTTAAGGCCCAAACGTGATGCTATTATGTTTTCATAGATGTCACTGAAATAAAAAAGTAGAGAATTAATTTTTTTAAACTTTAAATTTTTAAAGCTTTAAGAAAAATGCAGACTAGCCATTTTTTATTTTTGATGCTTTTTAAATATTTAAATGCCGTTGTACCTATTAATATATCTGTAAATATATGGGTCGTTTTCAAAATAATTGTACATTACGACAAAATGTTTGTCCCCCTAAAAAATCTTCGAAAAAAATATGGTTACGACTGAAATAAATCATTGTTAACGTTTTACAGACTAAACTTAAGCATACTGCATATCATTTCTGATGAAAAGCAATGAATTGCGATTCAAATTCTTACATAAATTTAATGTGAAAATAAAGTAACAAAAAAAGCTCCATACATTTTTTTATTGTCCCCTATGTGGACGACAATGAAAACCAATATTTTTATCAGAATTTTTGTATGAAACTTCCTATTTTTTTGTATCATAATTAAAAAGCAATGTTTGAAGTGTTATATCTGATAGATTAAACTATTTAAATTACCTTAAATAAACGAAGAATGACATATTATAAAATGTCCCTATCAATCGTTACAATTTCGTGACACTGATTTATTGACATAATTAACCAACTTCTTGTATCACAAAGAAGAGGAATCTAACTCTAATCATTGGCAAAACTGGTCATGTTACGAAAAGTAAGGTCACATTAACGCGCCGCCATTTTGTTCGTCGTCCAGACATGGAAGAAGTCCTGTAGTGTGCTGTGCAAAAAATTTAGTTACATTTTCCTAACGACGTATTCTCAACAAAAGTAAGTACATTTTGAAGAATTCACCTACCGCAATTGTAATATACTTAAATTATGACTAGAGTAATAGATTACACTTTCAATCTAATGGTAAATGTGATTATGTTTTGTGTAAAAGTATTTCTTAGGTTATTTTTTACATGTTACTGACGAACAATTTCTTGACATTTACTGACGTCAGTAAATTGTAGACGGTAAAGCTGTGGTCTCATGTGTAAAGTATGAAAATAAGATATTAAAATGTGTGTTAATTTAATGTAACGAATAAAAATAAAGGAGAAAAACAATAAATCTCTCAAGATTATTTTTTTGTAACTACAGGCCATACTTTTTTAAACCATGATGTAGGGTTAGTAAAGTCAGGCTTAGGGACTTGACTTTTCCTGGGATCTGATAACTTTTTTATAGTGAAAGCGGATCAGTGAGTCTTGGCCTCCAATTTTACAAGTGGTTTCTGATGGGATAACGCTTGCCTTATTGCATTTAGTGTTGATCGCTTTTCCACCCACACGAGTGATGCTTACTTTTGTTTTTATTTTTATTCAAAATACATATATCCAACAGCTTTTTTTAGTTTCAGAATGCCGCTAACCGGTGCCGAACGGCAAAAAAATACATTGAAAAACTAAAAAAGCAAAACCCTGAAAAATATGAAAAGAAAAGGAAAAAACACCTCGAGAAAGTGAAACAAAGACAAAGAAAAATATCAGATCTTAATGACAGTGAAAAAGAAGCTCGAAGACAAAAATGGAAAGAAGCTAATGATAGAAGAAAATAAAAGGAAAACCAAACAGAGAATTATAAAAATTGATTGTTTCTTGATTATTTTGTAACTAAAAATATATTTTTTTTTAACTAGTGACTTCTTACTTTTTTATATGTAATATTACCTTATTCTGAATACAGCCTTACTTTTACAACTTCCTGACATTTCCTAACGAAACAGTTTACTGACAATTTCGTGATGTACAAATATTTTGAAAATGACCCATATATTTTTGAATATTTAGACTGAATCTTAGAATCAGATTAAAAAAAAATATTTGCAACACTCGACATTTTATAAAATTAAATTTTTACTCAACTACATATTTCATGAATAATAATTATGTAAATCCTAATTTTTCTTTATAGTTATGTTTCAATGTATCGCTATAACCATAGACTAATAATTAAGTATATATGTACTACCATATCTACTACCACAGACTAATAATTTATAATAATATACTACGTATAGGTACAAGTACTACGTATACAACTATAACTCAAAAGTACGAAAAATGCACTTGGATTGGTTTTTCTTTTTAATATAGTTGCACTAAGGTTGCTCAGCTTGCTCCATCTTATATAAATATCCCTTTTATATCTACTCAGGGGCGTAGCTACCGCCGTATCTGCCGTATCAATTATACGGGGCCCCCGCGCCAAGGGGGCCCCCAACGTGCGCTTTTGTGAGAAATCTTTACCCCTTCCTAAGGGCCCCCAAACAAATTTTTATACGGGGCCCCGCCAAAGCACGCTACGCTTCTGTATCTACTGAATGTAAGACTGAATGCAACAAAACGAAGCCTATCACCTATGACTGTGCTATGACTTCGATCTTCCATCGAAAATGTTAACAAACAAGGAAGCAGTACCATCAAAGAGTATCTAATTTAATTATTTCGATTTATCAATCCTTATCAACAAAGCTAGACATATTGTGATCAATCGAATGAATGGTGTATTGTGGTGTGGTCTATGGCCACACCTTGCACAGATAATATAATACTCAGTTAATAATATAATACTGTACTAGTACTTTAGTCTGTCACAATACTTATCTACATCTATATTCTGTAATGTGAAATGAATTGAAACTTATGTATTGGGATTTAGGATGTTCTCAAATATTAATTACTAACTGAATGTTTTTTTTTGTTCAATCTCAAGATAATTATCTAAATTATTCGAAAAAATATTTGTCCTACAAAATCTATGGTTTGATCAAAGAGTCCCCCTTTCCAATGTGTATCGATAACGAAGTCATCATAAATGATAAACCAGCTCATTTTTTTATTTTCACTTATTAATTTAATACTTATATAATTCAACAGACGTATTGTCCTACAAATCGCGTAATAAATATTTGAGAACCGTCAAATCAAAAATTTTTATCCTTGTTACCTCTGAAAGCTACCACAATCGAGAGTTTCGTACATGAAATTATTGGGCATCTCATCAAAATAAAGCTACTCACGAAAAATTAGCTTGATAGTAATCACTTGCAAAAATGGGCGATGTATCCCGGACTATACACTCTACAGCTATAAAATCGATATCAATAAGATAATATTTCAAATTTTAATGTATTAAAAATGCTTTAAAAACAAAATCGACGAGCTAACGAATCGGCCTAGGTACCTACTCCAATTTTATGTGGAATTACGAAAAAAAATAAAGCAAGCATTCTTAACCTTTTTGACAAAGTTGATTCAGTTTATATAAAAATATACCTATTTGACTTTTATATCCTATTTATAAAAAAAATATACAAGTACCTACATACAATATAATTTAGAATCCCAGAGATATTAGGTGGTAAATGGTCGTGTATCACAGCACCATCCAGGTCACTGCCACCAAAAAGATAACAAATAAAAGCACCATGTATCCGCAGCTTTACTAACCTCTGTCTCTGATCCTGCCATTCAGACTTCCTCCGATTATCTCGCAGAAAGCAATCGCTTGATAAGGCTAACTGTTTAATAGATCACTGCGCAGGCGCGCCTTACACAAAACATACCAGTATCATTTGACAATTTGCGAGCAATCACGGCATTGTCGCCGCTCTTTATTCAACATCAGATAATACATGAAAATTGTCATGACCATTGTGTCCGCGCTTTTGTTGCTTTAATGACTGCGCTCCGATTTAGTTTGCTTCGAAAACGGTCATCAGTTCACATTTGTACGCCCATCCGATCGGTTCGGAACATCAGGCAGTTCAAACAGAGAGAATAAAACGTTATTGCACATAGTCATAGCTTTCGATTCTTCTAAATGCAGACTCTCAAGCTAAAATTGGTGAAATCTTGGCGTGAATTAAAGATCTGCAAAACAATGGTCATTAAGTCATTGGTACGTATTTTGAAGCTGTAAAACATGGAATAGTCAATCATGGCATATCCATTGGACGCCCAGATCAAACCGATACAGAAGCTGTCGAAGAATTCCAATCCGTACCACATAAAGCGACCGATGAACGCTTTCATGGTCTGGTCGAGGTTGCAGAGAAAGAAAATATCGATGATGAACCCGAAGCTTCACAACTCAGAGATTTCAAAGCGTCTGGGCTTGGAATGGAAGAGTCTGGACGAAGCAGAGAAACGGCCATACATAGATGAGGCTAAGCGATTAAGGCTAAAGCACATGCACGATTATCCAGACTATAAATATCGGCCAAGACGGAAGAATCGACTGGAGACAACGTACAGCACGACCATCTACTCACGAGACTCCTTCGTTGAGATGGAACCGAGATCTGACTACCAAATGCCAATAAGCTATTCAGATCCTCAATATATGTACAATAACATGATTTATTCGCCGATCAGCCAGCCATCTTTCGTGCCAGTGAGGAAGGAAGAAATACCCATAGATGTACGACCTCTGCCGTCAATTGAGAGCATTTCTCCAAGGCCCTTCGCGGTGGTGAACCAGCAGATGATGGTGAAGGCGTACCAGAATCTGCATTATGTGCCTGATGATGTGGCTAGGATTTCGTATTATCCCTTTAGTGTTCAATAGATTTAGCGGTATTAGAAGTTCTATATATTTTGTCTAAGAATCGGAAAATGGACGTTTCTTACGTTATGAGATATACATACGACAAATCTACATTATAATTTGTAGGAAATAGATTGTATATTTGTTAACGTATTGATTAGTTCTGTGATGTTACTGAAACTAGTTACTTCCTTATTTATTCTCATAGAAATAGAAATAACGTTATAGTTCATTGAAATGTTACATTTTTTAGGCCTAACCTCGCATTTTTTAGAGGACGCAATTTTGTTTTTTTGATATGTAGGGGGGGTCAGTGTGAAGCTAAAACCAAGTTTGTGGGGTCGCCACCCTTGTCCCACGGCCGCCATCTTGAAAATAGCGGTTGGAATGGTTTTTACGATAGGTATAGGTACACATCAAAAAAATAAAATTGCGTCCTCTAAAAAATGCAACCCCAAATGTAACTTTTCAATGGAGTATTAGGAAATTGTATCATTAAAACTGATTATTATTTATTAACAGCTTGTCATTTCGTACCTTTTCAGTATCAATTAAGGTATCAATGAACAATATTTATGGGAAACTGAGAGAACCAAATGAGAATATCATACATTCTTTAAAAATGACTGTTTGTACTAATGGTACTATTTAAGAATAACAATTTTCAATATTTTGTAAATATTAATGAGTCGTAATATACAATTTTCCCCTATAGAGTACCTTAAATATCCAAATCCAAAGTTTTAACGCATAAAAATCTTAATGCTATGGTATAATCAATAATGGTTGTAGATATTTTCTTGAATCAACGCATACATAGCCCGGGGTGAATGGCTAGTATACTACCTAAACTACATAGATATCTATCTCAATCAGAATAAAAACAGTCGTTTACAAGAAAAATGGTTACTTCCGCGAACGGTTGGAAAACATCTCACCCTGTCATTTCCCGAATTATTGAGAAATAATGCTATCACGATGACGCGAAGGTTTGCACGGACAGATTGACAGACTGGTAATTGATTGTATGTTTACATTAGGGAGCGGATCGCGTGGGATTTGGTATCTTTCGTTATATCTATGGTAGGTCTTACAGGGTCTTTATATAGTTGTAATGTAGCTATGTAGAATCTATACTTATATTATAAAGTTGAAGAGTTTGTTTGTTTGAACGAGCAAAACTCAGGAAGGAAGCTACTGGTCCGATTAGAAAATTTATTTCTGTGTCAGATAGCCCATTTATCGAGGAAGGTTATAGGCTATAATATATCATCACGGTAAGACCAACAGGAGCGAACTCAGCGAAGCAATGCGGTTAAAACCGCGGGGCACAGCTAGTTTATAGTAACAAACGTATTGTAAGCCAAAGTAGAGTTAGATAAATCTTGATAAAATATAGAAATACTCATACAGATAACAGACACTATTTACTAGTTCTTCAATTAATTTTCCGCTACGTATAAGTCGATAGACAGACAAGCAGCTAGACTTACTTGAACTTAAATAATTAAAAAAAATAGTATTGGATTGTGGCTCGTAGTAGCTTGTATACAATTTTAAACTGTGAAAGCTTTTAAAATTAATACATATCTATATTTTTATTTATTTACAGGCAGCACAAAAAAAATGGTATTTTTTTACATTACCCATCCATGAAATCACTCTCATCATCAGCATTCTGAAATATATATTCCAATTATTTTTTAATCCTTCACTAGGAATCGAACAGAGTATCTTCAATACACTATCCAACCACCGTACCACAGCGACAAATTCGCTAAATTCTCCCTTAAAATTAATCCCGTTACATAAAACAGTAATTAACAATCAATCAAGTAACTATTGCCTTAATCGAGGAGGTTTCAATTAACTTTGTAACTACTTTCAGTTAGATTCAGGCGTTTTTGTAAACATCGTGGCGGCTTGTTATATTTATATGGTGCTGTTAATACAATTAGATATAAAAAATAATTTAAAATTGAAAATGTGATGTTTATTTCAACTGATGAAGAATCAACAAGGATATATGTATCTATTATGTAAAAATATTTTTCCACTATATTATAATAAAACCAACTAGTTAAGTACCACCTATGGGCTATGGGCTATGTGATTGTGATTATTTTTGCAGGTCTCGTCAAAAATTCATGAAACGATATTTGAAATTCTTAAATAAAAATCTTATACGTTTAAAATTAAAATAATTGCAGCGTTAAAGCTGTGTCAGAATAATAAACAGACTTCCAAATTACACGCGAACACACACAACAATAATTATAATGATTTTTACACATTATTAATTACTTGTGTATCAGACACAGGGTTTACGTTGAAATGAAATCGAGGACTCCAAAATACGGGTATAATTAATAATTAAGTAATTATTGAAAGAAATTACCTGAATTCTGACAATACAGCTCTCGCAATATCCCACTGAAAGCTGGCTATAATTAAAGAAACCTCACGTTTCTTGCAAATTGCCAGTCGTTCAACAATTTAACCCTTCTTGTTTGAAGTTATTGTAAACGGACTGAATTAGAAATATCAATTTCTGAACTTCAATGTAAATAATTATAAGTGGGGTTAGTAAATTGGATATTATATAAAGTACCGATTTGATTATTTGCTGAGTTTTGTTGGGTTAACATTTTCAATTTTGTATTTAGGTTATTTGGTGTTAGGTTGGTTATTTTTGTATTTTGTTTAAAGAAAGTCAATTTAAATTATATAATTATATAATATTATTATAAACTAGACGACTGTGTGAATGATATTGTATTTACTATATTTTAAATTTTAATAGTTATTTGAATACCAAAGTTATTAAAATAAATATGAAGAATATGACTTCTGTTCTGTGATTGATGTTCTCAATATAAGAGAAATGAGACGAGGTCATATAAACATGAGCGTATATTATTCGTACTAAGAGCTTTCAAACTCAAACATTTAATAAATTATCTAGGTCTCATTTGAATCCGCTGACGGGGTCACGGACGAATTCCACCATACCCGTGGCCCCGTCGCCGTCGTTGATGCGGCTTGACGGAACACAGTGGGGTTTTGGTCGGTAGGAATCCGACATAACCCACGGCCCCTTCCCCGGAGGCCGTGGGTATCTATGCAAGATTTCCCCACTTAAAAAAAAAGGTATCATTTGAATATATTAATTTTAATTAATTCATTTATTTATTGAACATCCTTGGTCCACTTGTTAGTAACAATATTCTTATCCTAGGTTAGTAACAATACAAATTTTATTCTAGTTAATATGTCAGTACTTATTATGAATTATATTAATTTTTATTAGATAAAATAATTTTTTTTTTTTCATTAACATCAAGAACATAAAAAATTAAAAACATAATACTACTCATGATATATTAGAATTTCACGGAAATGTTCTAATATTGGCGAATCCACCTTGTCGCACAACACTTTCAGAATGCTGTTGCTGCTGCCACGAAGTCTTTTTAGCAAAGATGCAGTCTTTTTTCTAAGGAGCGCGGAAAAGCTGTCAGTTTGCGCTTGAGCGAACATATTCGAAGCTGAGCAATATCGCGGCAGACGCAACAGCATTCTAAATCCATTATTATATTGCACTCTAATAGCCCTAAGAGCTTTATCTGTATAGTTGCACCACAGACTGCCCGTGTAGAGAGTTTGGCAATACGCCTTAAATAAAGATATTTTAGCCTCCTCACTACAGCGAGCAAATCTGTGAGCAAGCATATTACAGCGCGCCGCCAGCGCTCTACGTTCTCGCTCAATGTCTAACCGATCTTGTTGGTCCTCAGTAACATAGTGCCCAAGATATTTAAATTGCGACACCCTTTTTAGTATTTTCCCATTTAGGGTAATTACGGGTTCATATTTGACGCATTTACGAGGAGCTTTAAATATAAGGTATTCACATTTAGCCACATTGTATATGAGTCCATGCCTAGCCGCATATTTCTCGCAACAAAGTAGCAGCTCCCGTATAGATATATTACATTCGTACAATTTGATAAGCTCTTGGTTTAGCTTTTCTTATGTCTTCGCTTTAGGTACAAACAAGAAGCTTATATCTAATACACTGGAGATTGCACTATGACCATTAACTTGTCACAAGAAAATATAACCTTGAATAACGTCAGTGTTGTTTTTTGTCTCTTTCTGTGGATGACCACACTGGTTTGTATATTCAGGATTTTTCGAAATAGAAAAAACTAAAAATCATGGTCTATAAATAATAACGACATATATTTTTAACAGTAGGTATTTTTATTATAATTACTGGTCAACTTACAAGAATTATCACCTTTATACGACATACAATTTTAATTGGTAGAGAATGATAGTTTTAAATAACGCTTGATAACTTTTGGCTACAAAGCTTGGATATTAACCGATATACATCATTAACATCTTTTGTAAATAGAGGAAAGTTGTGTTTTGCATCAGATGCTGTTTACCAAATTGTAAGTTACTCAGATCTTCTTTTTAAACGCGTTGCTTCGACGGGTCAACTTCAAGCCAAAAACATCAAATTAAAACTGTTTATAGCAGTATTTTTTTCTGGGTCGTAATCCTCAGTAATTTTACCCTAGATAGGCACATATATTTCTTTTTACTTCATTTTTTGGAAAGCTGAAATACGTAAAACAAAAAAATATTAGGTTAAAAAGTATAAATTTCAATGTAAAAAAGAACAAACCACAATATGTGAGTGCAATACCGATGTCGTGTGTTGTTTCATTACTAGTATAAAAAATTCTAAAATGGTGTTCTAAATGTTCATCATAATATTGTTTAGCAATATTATATTATCGTCGCTATCCGTAAAAACCCATCATCATGGTTACCTTACTTGTTAAATTTGTTTGTTGAAAACTTGTTGAAAAATTATGAAAGTATTAGGAAAAGAACTTATTTAACATGATTGCTTAGTAAAATGATGATAAACTTGACGATTTTTGCCATTAAAATGATTCTTAACAGGTAAATGCATGAGTATTGAGGAATATTGTAAATAACGTAAATATACACTTGCCTGTGAAATTATAGGCCAGAATTTGGTGTCCAAAAACTTCTGCAATTTTTCACAATGCAATACATTATTAATAGTCTGAAAATATTTATTAAATACGCAACAATATTAACTTAAATATTCGAAGCGACGCAATTTTTTTGACACTTATGCCATATTGTCAAAGTGAGAGTTGCTACAATTTTATTATGGTAACTACCCATAATCTGGGAGTATCGCTTTTTAATAATTGGTTCAGATACTTATTTTATTTAGCATAAATAATAATTGTCTCATCCAACAATGCTTCTGAATGACATTGTTGGCAATTTATCAACAAACTCATGTACAAAAACTAACCTTTTGCCCAGAATATTACAGCATACATAGTAGCTTTGGGAAAACTTCGTATTAACAGTGGCAATACCAAGTTAGGTGTGAAAGTGATAGAACACAACAATTTTCTTGTTACACGTCAAATGTTCATACCGAAATCTCCAGTGTATAAGATATAAGCTTCTTGGGTACAAAAAACATGTAACAAAATGTCATTAGTTACTGCTTTCATTCGACGAGATCCAACTTACACGTCACGGGAGCGTCACGACAGCGTCAGCTTATATCGTTATCATCTCGCATTCAGGCACCAACAAAGCACACACACTTCACGCCACTTTAGGCTCTATTCCAAGGGAATATGGTCGAAAAACTCATTACAGTGTTTTATCAAATGCTTAGCATTGTTTATAGCTTAGGTGCACTTCCTTGTTTTATAGAGATGTAAGCTTACTAGACAGCGTACGCGAATTTCAATCCTATTGCAGACAAATAAGGTTTGTTTTACATTATTTTTGTGAAAGAACATACGGTGCATTTTACAAGAATAGGAAGTATGCTTAAATTGGAACACGTACACATGACGCAGACGAAAATGTACCTTACCACATTGTCTTAAAGGTGTTATTAGCTGCATAATTTAACCGTTTTAAACCCGTCAAGCGTCTTCCACGTAAAATGAATGATGGATGAATCGTATGCGTTTCAGTATAAAACGTTTTCAGGTTTGAAAAATGAATTCGATTGTATTTTTACGTCGCGAAAGGGGCGCGAATGTAAAAATGTTTTATTGTAGGAATATGAGCAAGATATACCTATGTTCCTACTTTTAATATCGCATAAGGTTTTATTTAGACGTTGCAACAGAAGTATTATAATATATAGAATGTAAAGCGTTATGAGTTAACACTAGATATATTTTATCTGTAGGTATCTGTAACTAATTAAATAAAGTTTGAAGGTTCTGTCTGTCTGTTTTAATCTCTGATTGATAGAAAAATAAGTAGCTCGGATTGATAAGTTGAGCAGACAAATAGCTTCTTAGTTCTTATATCTTATACTTTACTATTCAAAAATATTGTAACTGAAAATTTTGAAAATTTATAGCATGTTTTAATAGCATTACCCGTACTTCTTTCTTCACCAATTAGGAATTTTTACAACTTTAAAACCGCTCTAGAACAAATAAAAAAAATGTTGTGTGGTTTTATGAAACCACGGTAAAAGTGAAACTTAGGCACAAAATTATCGTATTTGTACGATAATTATTAATTATCGTACGGTTCGACCGTCACGCGACATGCGCTACACAGACCAAAAAGTTTGAGACGATGTAATAAAAGTTTCACTTAAAAAAACAGCTTATTATTTTTAACTCATATAATTTGCTATGGTTCATAAAATCAATGCTAGATCGCTCGTGCTGTCGGGTCCATTAGAAATTAACATAACGCAATAATCGGGGACAATTTGTCGCGAATAACGGCCAAATAAAGTTCTATTGACAATCCCCTAAATAATGGCTAATGGATTATACAATCGATGTACGCGAAACGGATGTGTAGTTTAGGAGTCGGTTTACAACCCTGTATTGTAAAAATGATATTTTTTTGAAGTGAAACTTCTTTAGGTGCGTTGTGAGTAGAATTTCAAGGACGCGTCATGGAGTATGGCGACGATTTTGGTATCTTTGAATCTTGCCAAAGAAGTTTCACTTCTGACATGTGTGCTCGGCACACACGCGCTTTTTTTGCGTTATTGTTACTCTTATGAGAATGACGAGTTTTGTTATTGATATGACATAATCATCGTTCATTTTTTGTACTCGCACTTGAAGTTGGTTATTCAAGAAAATAAAACTTTTACTTTTCCTTAAATGCCCCTTTTATTTCATCAGTTATTCATTATAATTATGGTGAGTTTTAAAGATCAGCTTTTATTTATTTTATCCAAAAACTAACCATCGAAGTTGCTATTATTTACTAGGACCACAACGTCATTTGTGAACAATTTTTTGCTCAATGAAGGTTTTTGTACAATAATAGAGCTATCCAATCGATGAAGGAAACAGTTCGACTATGTTTTCTACCATTTTTGTGACTCTTCAGTGGGAACAAATTTAAACTAGTGATGAATTATATGCATACGTACATACCTATTATGCTGATAATAATTATTTTGTTTCTCATATATCTTCTATATTCATCTTATATGCATGTACATACCTATTATGCTGATAATGATGATAATAATTATTTTGTTACCCATCTCTTTGCCTACAATCCGGATACGAATTAGCAACACTGACAAACCAAATGGTATGGAACGTATGTTTAGACTTAGCGTGGGCCAAGGGGCAAGGGCCTGGGGCCTGGGGACTGGGGTATAAGGGTCGTATTGACGTTAACTTCACGGACTGTTAAACTAGGATTTATTGTTGTTTGCTTCGAGTGGATTTTGTACATAAGCTGTTGACAAATACACTAATAGTGGTCATAAATAGGAATGATTTGGTCAAAATAAGATGAATGCTTTAGTCAATTTATGTTATAATTCAAACACAAAATATTACTTTAGTAGGGTTAGTAGGTACAAATAGTAAGTACAGTCTATTTGGAACTGAATATCTAAACTCTAAACACGGAGTCATGTCAAGTACCTATAAAATGTATTACACTGTGTTACCTTTGGCCTTTGATGATATATGGTCAAAATGTACTGACCTATATTTTATCGACATTTGTAGAGTTGAACTCTGATGCTTACTTAAAATTACGCACCTGAAATCCTTCTATCAAGCTAAATAATCCATCAGGCCCCGGAATCACAGACACAATAGAAAATCTATTGTGTCGCGGTCGGATCTGGCCTCTCGGTGGTTGAGAGGATAAAAAGCTAAGTCAAAATTAAAAAGTAATATTCAAAATCGGACTCAAAGAGCACATGCCTAATCACTACATAGTATAAAACAAAGTCGCTTTCTCTGTCCCTATGTATGCAACGGATTTTGATGCGGTTTTTTTTAATAGATAGAGTGATTCAAGAGGAAGGTTTTAGTAAGTATATAATTTATTATGTTTTAGACAAAGCGGGCGAAGCCGCGGGCGGAAAGCTTACCTATATAAGGAAAACAGTAGCGTGGTGGTAGCATTGTCACAGACCACAGTATCAGACATAATTTATCTAATAAACATTAATTCAAATGTATAGGTAGCATAATATGCAACAATTCTTTTACTTTACTTTATAGAAACAAATTGTGAAATACTTGAAACAATTCACAACTTTCTGCAATCTTATTCGTAATTTCTTTTAGAACTTATTTCACAACTGAATAGAAATTTATTATGTTTATCTTGAGTATATTTTGAAGTTAGATTCTTTATTGGAAGGTTATACATAAATGTTATTTTCAATATGTACTCCTTACCTACTTAACTATGTCTTTTTATTTTCATTACTAGATGTCCGCCCGCGACTTTACCCGCGTTTTCAGAGAAAAGCCCGCATAGTTCCCGTTCCTGTGGTATTTCCGGGATAAAATGTAGCCTATGTCTTATTCTGGTTCTTCAGCTACCTACATACCAAATTTCATTGTAATCGGTTCAGTAGGTGCGTGAAAGAATAAAGAACTGTATCCATCCATCCTCTCAAACTTTCGCAGTTATAATATTAGTAGGATTTAAAAATAAAAAAAAATTATATAGGAATAGAAAATCCTTATTCAACAAACATTTCAACTCTTACAAATCTCAATTATACCACAGACTATCCAAGCTTAACAGCTATAGACTATAGACTATATAGAGTATAGAGCATAGAGACAGCACAGTTTAAAAATATTCCCGCCTAAAGCTTTTCAGTTTTCACATTCAAAACGCATTGAATACATCGTTTTGTGACATGTAAAATATGTACAATATGATGCACACGGCTTTTTATGTTTACATTTTTATGAGTCTAAACTCTAAAGGAACAAAAAATGTAATTTTACTCTACAATTTGTTTACTTAATAAAAGAGATGAAACATCAAATTTAACGTTGACTTAACTATTTACTTTCAATCCATAATTTTGCGCAACAACCCATTAAAATTAAATATTACCTTACCTTACCTTCAAATTCAGATTAAAATATTAATGTCAAAGTGTCATTTTATAAATTGTGAACAAAATCATGTTTTTCGGTATATATACTTAATTGTTTTTGCAAACAAACTTTACTTAAAACTTATGACATAATTACTTGGACCATTATCCAGTATTTAAGTATTGAGTTTTGTAACCAAATTCAAAATTCTTACGCAAGCGACCTTTCACGGTCTTTCTTTGTAATTTGTTGTTTTTTTGCTTAAAATTAGTACCTATTTAAGAAGGGTGAAGCTTTTGTTCTATATAACGTTCCAACTTCCAAAGTGAGGTTATAAGCTTCAGTTCTTCGTAATATTATGCAAAACTAGCGGTCCGCCCCGGCTTCGCCCGTGGTACATATTTACGTTTTCTCTACATAAGAACCATCCTCGTACTTCAAGGAATATAATAGAAAAGAATTATCGAAATCGGTTCAGCCGTTCACACGTGATGCCGCGGCCGTGACAACGCGAAACGGGTGCGGACCCGCCGCCTTTTTATAGCTCCCGCCGCGAAGCGCGTCGAACGCGGCAACTGATACACAAAAATAATCCTTATGGCATGTAATTCACGCGCGATGACTTATAGCGTATTTCATGTATAACTTTGGTGTTTCTACACCGATTTACATGATTCTTTTACTATAACCTGCCCAGGAGTATGAAGAATAATTGTGCCAAATTTCGTTAAAATCCGTCGTGTAGTTTTTGTTTCTATAACGAATATACAGACAGACAGACAGACAGACAGACAAAAATTTTACTGATTGCATTTTTGGCATCAGTAGCGATCCCTTATCACCCCTTCATAGTTTTTTTTTAAATATATTTCATGTACAGAATTGGCCTCTCTACAGATTTATTATAAGTATAGATAATATATTAGATTTTTATATAGAGATTTTTAAAAGATAAAAAAACACCCCTTAGGAAAAATGAGAGTTTAAACAAAACTTGAAAAATAATTTTACTAAACTCTACAACGAATTGAAAACCCAAATTGAATTAGGATTTCTCTCTTTAGGTGGAAATCAACTACCAAAAAACTTAATAAATTAGTTCCGAAAAAGAAAACCCATAATGGGAATTGGGGATTATTTCAGCAGTTATAATGGATCGGGGAAGGCATTAGAGACAGGAAATGGTACACAGCATTGTGGCGGGAAAAATGACGTAATGTCATAACATCCTTTATGACCGCTAGAGAGCCGGCCCGCCCTGCTGTCATAGACTATGTAACTGCAGGTTCGTCTGTGGACTAGATAAAATAAACCTAAATATTGTTGAAATAATAATTTTATGTGAATATTGATATAATTCGTATGTATGTATTGATACAAATTTATTTTAGAGTTTGTTAATGCTAATAATTTATCAATGTACCTATTTGCTATCATCGTAAACATTACTAATGTTAAACACAACATAATAGTCCAAACATAAAAATATAGGTATGTAAATTAAAACTAAAATAACATAAATGATTGTAAGTTTTATTTATTAGTCATAAATAATTTCAAATAAATTGTTGATGATGCGATGTCTCTCGATTTGCGAGTAGTAGCTGTACGTAGTTTTGTTGCTTGTATGGATACTAAAAATATATCAAAATATATTGCACATTTCTAGAAATTAAAATTATATGTAGACTGAGTTGGTAGGTACTTGATTAAACCATAATCATGACTTATAATATAATATCTATGTTATTACTCTTTGCCAAATCCGCCCTTCACGAGACAAATCATAGCTGGTCATTTGTCAAAAAACCTGCATCCGTTACTGAACACGGCTTTGTGGAATTCGCCACATTTTTTTATGTACCCACCACCCTTATTACATTGGACTAAGGGTTAATATAGCATAAAGTGGATGTAAAACAAATATTGTATGAGATAATGGATGAAAGGCTTTTTAAGTTTTGTCGCTAAAATATGGATACGGGTGCGGTTCTTTGTCATTTTGTTTCGTATTTGTTGTGGGATAAATAAAAACATACAGCGGGTATTTGCAGGTAGCTTTTCATCATATTATTCAACTTAATATATAAAGTATTTTTAAGAGAATTAGGATAGCTTAGTGATAAAAATTTAACCTCTTGTCATCATCGTGTTTCACTGCGCGTTCATATGTGCTGAAATGTACATTGGAATAAATTGTATTATATGTATAACGAAAACAATGTAATATGTTATATTGATATAGTGGTTTTAAATATATTAAATGTCATAGGATAGATTACAATATAGACTTATCTATGCTAAGTATTAGGAATAACAATAGATATTTACTTATTCGAAACACATAAGAACATATTCGCGATCTTTTTCGTACTATTATCAATCCATACTAATATTATAAATGCGAAAGTAACTCTGTCTGTCTGTCTGTTACTCAATCACGCCTTAACTACTGAACCAATTTGCATGAAATTTGGTATAGAGATATTTTGATACCTGAGAAAGGACATAGGATAGGTTTTATCCCGGAAATCCTACGGGAACGGGTTTTTCTTTGAAAACGCGGGCGAAGCCGCGGGCGGAAAGCTAGTTAAATATAAAGTAAACTAAACATACATTATATGCATCGTATGTAAATAGTTTAACTTCGGTTATAACTGTTAGCTTTAAGATTTTTCTAGCATCTATTGTTTTTCCTAGACGCTCTTATACGTCATTGCTCTAATTTTTATCTAAGGCGTAATAAAACTAACTATAAATTTATCACTCTGTCTCTGTGATTAACATCGGATGTTTCATAAAGTGAAATCCTTCACTTGATTGTTTATATGTTACGGCTAAAGGTAGGTGAGAACATAAACTTAAGATTAGC
>CAJQZN010040659.1:0-26886 GCA_907164685.1 Colias eurytheme
TTTGGGCGATTTTCCGCTGTTTGAGCATACTCTTTCCGGTCGATGGCAGCAGGTGGTACTTCTCACGAGATTTTTTTAGTTATTTATAGAAATGATTACTCTATTAAGCACTAAAGCGCGATTAATTCATTATTTGGTACATTTAAGATAAGGTAAATTTCCTATTTACCTACCTACTGCAAAAGTGAGTTTAAAGGTTTGTTTAACTTAATAAACAAACGAAGGTATAAGCTAAATTCAAACATTTATTCATTTATTCATTCCTATAAAAATCTAACCACTTGTCATTAATTTTCCTACAATGCACGATGCATTGTAGGAAAATTAATGAAAAGCGATCAGCATCATGACTCTCGAGTCAAAGCATGATTTGAAATGAATTTTATGTAATTGTTAAACTAATTAATCTCTCATTTTATTCACTATAATGAAAACTGTATTTAATAAGCTATTATATAGGTACTCCTTGTTTTTAATAAGCTATCGTTCTGATAGATATCTCTAAAAAGCACTACACTGTACACACACGTAGGTAATCCTAATGATTATAATTATACATATATTACACACTGCACGTAGGTATAATCTAAATGATTATAATATAAAAAGCTTATCCGTCGTATAGTTTCTTACACGTGTCCTGATATCACATAATCACTGTATACAAAATACATGTTACTATTATAAGTTCTATACAGGTACTTTATCACTTCACTTGCACTAAATATCACTAATTTAAATACGTCTTAATCGCTTCGTAGACGTCTCAGTACAGATGAATAGATCTCGTTTTTGAGGTATATTTTACGGTTGGCTCGCTCAGAATCGATGGATTGTGACAAGAGGATCGGTTTTCTGATATCTTATGTCCGGCTTTGGCGTGGGATTGTTTTGTTCATTATGAAATTATTTATGTAAGAACGAGGAATCAATGCGGTCGCGTAATATTGTTTTATCGACGTTAGTGCGTATAGCTACGTACGTCCCTAACTACAGGACTTGTGTGTAACATTTACTGTTTTCACGGTTAAATAATTGTAAAGAAATCTACATTACCTACCTACCTACTTCGATTTATCTTAAAGATGGCATTAGGAAAATAACTTTTATTACTGAAATATAAAATATCAATGCCTGATTTAAGGAGGCTGCTAGTACAAAAGCACTTTACTATCGTCGGAGAGGTAGGACTGATTTTTACGCCCCGTGCCTCAATATACGTAGGTTATATTGATGTGAACTTTCATAATGGAAGCTTTTTCATTGTCAATTTTATTACAGGATTCTCTTCCTATAACCAAACCTATAGTTTATGACGTAGGTAATGAATCTATTAGGAAAAACTACGATCGGGAAAATCAATGCAATATTAATATTTATTAAATTATCTATAGGTATATACAAAGCTAATACGATCTGTATTATATTTATTCACATGGCTCACATAACCGATCTCTGATTTAGACAGGTATTAGAATTACATGGAGTATTATTTTACACTACAGCTTATGTATCACTTGTGTATATAGTTTATACATATATATTTTTCCTTTGATATAGCGATTCTAGATTTAAAACCTCAATTCACAATAATATTACACTGCGATATAATATTATAATAGGTAAAAAGTATAGATAAGAATCTCACTGCACCAATTAAATTATCGTTTTATCGAATTTAAAAACACTGAAGACACAACACTAAACACAACACGCGCGAAAGTTCGTCATTTCTTTTTCACGAATCACTTCCAAATTTGAAAATTTCGAATGTTGTTTTCATTAGCGCGTCAATATACTTTTTTTTAATCGAAGCAAAGGTTTTACTCGAAGCGATAGTTTATGGACAGATAATATTATCGGAACACAATTTTGTATCAAGTGACATGTATGTTTGGCAAATTTTGGCGGGATATTTCGCAGTCGACCGCGCGTCGCGATGACACGACACCCTCTACGGCACGTGGCGGATGGGACGCGTTCGGATACTACCCCTAGCTGTTGAGATAAGCTATTTTTTCATCTATATTTATATTTTTTAGTTATGAATGACGTTTATGTATATTCGGGATCAGGAGCAGTTTTTACTCGAATAATATATTTTGTAGGATCGGGAGCAGTAGGTATGTTAATTATTAATTCTATTATGATATGATATTATTTGAGAGGGGATGTTTTGTTTGTTAAATTAATCTCGTTCACAAATTAATAATCTGGCATACCTACTTAGTATTTTTTTTTAAGTTTGAACGTTTTATTCAGAAGGTCCTAGTTGAAGTAACAAAATATCAAAAGCAGAAGCACACCTAAGCACATAGGGTAAACTCACCTAATTATGTGACTCACTTAATTCGGAGATACAACGTTTGGACTCTTTTACAGCGTTATAGGAGTAAAATCCAATACATTAAAATTAACCCTATGATATGGTAATAAAGCTTCTTTTCGTGTACAAATTTTTGTTAAAATCGTGCGGGTGAGATAGTAACAATCACGGAATTTGTCACTGCGCCCGCCATGTTTGACGTTTCACCGGTAGCGTGCAACTGCGCTGTCATTATTTAATTAATTTTAAATAGAAAAGGTGAGTGTAAGTTCATGATACTTTGACAATTAATTGTTAAAAACATATTCTTGTTGATACCGATAAAGGTTTTAGTAATTTTTCATTTGTTTTTGCATAATACCTTATTTCCTGGGTTCAAAAAGTTAACGATTTTCAAGATTGCAACTCAAAACAGTGTCACCGAATTAACCAAGCAAATTTTTATTATTTTCAATTCGTGTATAAATAATTGTTTTTAGTCGTATACGTTAGTCGTTTAAGTCAGAAAATATTTATTTTTACTCAGGTTTAAAAGTAGGATCGCTTAACGCTTTCAAGCATTTTAAAAAAGTCCGTTATTTTTTTTATCACATAATTAGGTGAGTTATTTTTTTTATTTTAGACAGCATGGAGGAAGACAAAAATAAAAATAGAAAATATAATGAAACAACGCTGACATCCGCAATTCAAAATATTCTGCAGTAAAAAATGAGTCTGTACACTGTTCACACAAACAATTATAAAGTCCAATATTAATTTTTTATGGTTCCCCTCTTTTGATAATTTTTCTCATTGATAAATAAATACATAATTATTACTTTCAATATGTTTATATTTTTATTAATTGTATTTTTTTTTTTACTTTTGTGTTAAAAAATAATAAATACTCACTTAATTCGGTTATAACAGAATTAGAGAAGTACTATCACCGAATTATGGTGATTGTCACAGAATTAGACAAGTCATCGCGGTTTGATTAAGCTCATTTTACGCCGAGTTAATTCATATGTGTTAAGATTACTCTTGCTCCATTTTATAAATAGAAGATTGATTAATGTTCCTATTAAAAATAAAAATAAAATTTATAAAGTTTAACCTGTTTTTTTTTTCATATTCTGTTTTGTCACAGAATTAGATGAGTTGACTATAATTATGAAAGAAATAAATAACATCTTAAATTATTTCTTGATTAATGTCCTGTTATGAAGTTTCAGTGCGGCACGACAGGTTATAAAAAGACAATTAAAATACCGTATGAAAACAGTAAACATTATCTATGATGATTTGTTTTAATATCACAAAACAAGCAGATATTTCGTCATATATGTCATCATGCACATTGCACATGATACACTTACGATTGATTGTTGACTGTTTTAGAAAGATTTTTAAAAATAATTTTTGTTTAAAGTATGTACATGTATTTTAAAACCATTTTTTTCATAATTAGGTATCTATAATTATGGTTTTATTATTTTAAAGCAGTATTAGTTCCAAGTTGAAAACTGACAGATATAGGTCATCTAGCGCCATCACTTTCCCACACTGGAAATAATACTGCAATAAGACATCATGGTAATCCCTCGGAAGATAAGGTAATTGATAATAACTTATAAGTGAGCTATCAGTGATTATTCAAGTGCTTAAATTATCATAATATGAAACTAGTGATTAACAAGTTTAAAATATCTACATTTTAGCGCCAATCTGAATAATCTGACCAATATTTTGCTGGAAGTATTAGTTTATTCTTCACTAGCTTTTTTGATACCGGCCTGCCCGCGTTGTCATAAACAAATTACATATATTGATGTAAAAACGTAATTAAAAGCGGTGCAGTAGTTTATGAGTTAATCGCGAACTGACAGACAGATGTGGTGGAAGACGTAATGACACTGATAGGTAATGAGAAGTATGATAGTACTTACAACTGTGAAAAATATTTTTTTATACCTACTGGTCATTTAATTATTACGATATCTATCGGTAAAAGGTGTGGATATACTTAACTGAATGTTAAAAATATATAACAAATCAATTTAATCTAAAATAATTTCACAGAGAGTTTCCGAACGCTCCCTTTGCCAACTCTCTCTATCGTGATTTTTGATCTTTGTTATCTCGCTCACACATTCCATTCGAAATTTGAATTATTCAAATATTATATTAAAGTTTAGTTTCTTTTTTGTTTGGGCTGAGAAATTATGCTGAGTACTTGTCTGTTACTACTTACTTAACTAATGCTTTGTTTACAATAATAAGGTACCACAGAACCTCATGTTGGAATATAATTATGTACCTACTATGATTTTTTATCGAGTAAAAAGCAGTGTTTTTCATACCTTAAAATGGCTCAAAATAAGTAAAACTTAAAATCATAACATCAAGTTCTAGTTTTGATATTGTATAATCAAGACGTCAATATATTATGTACTTATATCATATTAAATATAATATATAATAATATATAATATGCACTATCGGAATAATGGCTAATGGTTCTGTCTGTTCGACAAATTAGATATCGACAAGATAGTAGAGTAACCACTGTATTGCGGACTTGAGACAAAACTAAATTAAATGAAAGAGGAAGGAATTTCTGTATGTTTATTATGGAAAAACTATAATTTATTTTTCAAATTCATTCACAGCAGAAACGTTTATAATATTGTGTAATAGGATTTTTTTTATGTATCAAAGTATCTTTTTAATAACTGTTCTTTTTTCTTACAGTCAAAGGATGCTTGAAAGAAATAGCTTCGGGGAAGTTTGCTGACGCTTAATGTTATACAATTTATATTTATTTCCTTATGATAATTTCAAGATATGCAGCATGGTCAGTTATTTGTGTAAGTGCTTTGTTTTCACTGTTGTACACCTGAATAACATTTTAAAGACACGAATTAAGTTCACGGTCAGCCTTTTATGTTCCACTAGAATATTAGTTTTTCACCTATCGTTTTTAGGAAGGTATTTAATTTCACCCCCCTCTGGAATAGAACTCGGGACCTCTCATTTCTATGCTTAGGTATATTCAAGACTGTGGTAGATTCTTCTCAAAATAAAATGTCTCAAGTTCCTAGTTTTCGTGGTAATGTGATTTATCTACAATTGTAATATACGATATGATTGATTGATCATTAATTCCACCAATGGCGTCCATTAGTGACAAATTATTTATTGCATTATTACTAGCATAGTGAACGCACGCGGTTTTGTCTAGGTCCTTTAGGTACATAGTTTTAAAGAAGTCAAATATTGTAAGATCTGTGGGTATGAGGTAATTATTTCTAATAGAAAGAACCTATGCAAGAATAGAAATTTGAAAATGTTTGTTAATTGACATCGTTAAATTAAATATTAATGTCAAAAATAACATTTTAACAATGTGAAATTAACAAAAGAAAGTGTTGCATTATTAGATGCCTATCTACTTACTTGTTCATAAAAACTTATGTAGCTGAAAGCTTTAAGTTTTAACAAAGATTTTTTAAACTATCACTCACAAAAAACCTTATTAAAAACGGATTCAGTAATTACAATCAGTTCTATTTAAATAAAGACATTTGTTTCCAATAATCGTAAGCTTTCTCAAATCAATCACAGCTTCAAAAGCAAATCTATTACAACGTACTAAGGTTGAAAATCGATTGACTGTAGAAGGCTTTGTTTTATGTCAATTACGAATTTAGAATTAAATTTGATTGGGCGGTGAGCTGTCAAAAATTAAGTGAGGCGGGATAATCGAGCGGAACGAAGGAATATACAGCTGTCTCTGTCTTTTATTTTTAAATCTAATGGTGTGGAGATTTTTTAATATGAGATTGGTTTTTGGTTTTCTTAGTTACCAATAGCTTTATTATCTTTATGGATAGACTGATAGGTAGGTATATGAATATGATTTGTTATATTGTGTTTGTATTTAGATAACATTTTGTGTGTAGACTGTAGATATTGAAATAACATTTGTTTTATATTCCATAAAAAAAGTCTAAATGCTCGAATAGATTTGCCAGTAGGTAAGTTTATTCTTTTGATATAATTGACATAAACCCGTCAAAACAACTCTTGACTGCAAAAATCATTATAACAGAACGGACGAACAGCTTATAACTGAAGGCATCGGACTTAACCACTGTTGACTGATTCTTGCAGTCAAAAGTGGTTTTAACCAGCTAGGTATGAGTTTTACTCTAACATTTCTACATCGATTTTTCCCATTTGTAGGTACCTAAAGATGACACAATTTCAGAAAAATCGAAGTCATATCTTTGCTCTATTAAGTCAATAACGTAAAAATTATAGGTTTCAAGGTATGTTGTTCTCGTACTTAGGTATACAACTCTAAGCTTCTATTAAACTACTTAGTTTCATCAGAATCAGTTCATCAATTTTGGCGATATTGAGTATCTAACATTGAAATTTTAAATAATATTATCATAGATTTATATTTAAAATCAAGTTTGTAACACAGACTATCCAATTTGTTACGCGACGGGACTCGAAGGCGTGACCCTCGTTTCAATAAACCGGTTTTCGATAAAAAATATACTGATAATATAATTTATATTTGCGTGATATTAATATTGTAATGATTTTCTTGTTTGCTTGGTTTTTGTTCACACTTTTAAGAAAGTGATTTTGTGGTACAATTTTCAACCGACTTATAAAGTGGTTCCATTATTAAACAAGATATTTAATATTTATATTTCTGCAAGATATCTAGATTATCCTATCATTTATTATGTCGCTTGTAAAAAAATACAATCGAATCCATTACCGTAATTTTAACCGATTTAAATCCGTCAAATTTTTTTCCCAACAGAAAAAAATCCGGATTTAAACCCGTCCATATAAAAACGCATGCGCCAAGAAAACCGGAACCAATCTCGACACATCAGCTGAGAAAGTAATCGAACCCGCGACCGCAGCCACTTCCCTGGGAACTTGGTGCATGGGAGCAAGAAATGTATGGATATTTGCTTTTTTTATCCTCTGGAAATAGTTACTAGATCGATAACTGATAAAAACGAAATAATATTATAGCACAGATAATATAATAGGTATCTACTATAGGTACTAGTAAATAGTAATTATAGTATAGGTACTTGTATGTGACTCAAAATGTAGCTTTGAAGGTTTGAAATCGGTCCATTAGTTTGTGTAAAAACATTATAAACATACATACCTACATAACTACTTTCTTCTCTAGAGATAATAATTCTTGTATTATAGTACCTTATTAATATGTCGTATATCTAGGTAGTAGGTACTAATTCCATAACCACTTAATCAATTAAGCATCACAAATTAAAAATCCTTTTTAACCTCAAATAAAAAAAAATGCTCAAAATTCGAAAAAAATTAACCCGTCAACCAGCTCCTAGAATTTGAAAAAAGAACGCCGTATTCGAAATTCGAAAAAGTTCCAAAAAGTTCCAATTTTATCGCTATTTATAGTCCATACCTATATTAGCTGTTCACCGCTTGTCGCTCAGGGCGACGGTCACGTAGCGTTTTTTCTTGAATTTCGCTTTCGTTGTGCGTGACTACTAAATATCGGGGCCGGGACTTACGGATGTTAAAGAATAGTATAAAATATGTGTATAATGTTTTCAGTATTTTTGATAATGCAAGGCTTTGTAGATATGTTAACATGTATCTATATGTAGTAGGTATGTAGATGTGTTATATTGTAGGTTATACCTAAGACTTTTTTAGTTTAAGACTTTTCTAAATTTAAAGAGAATTTACAGTAGGGGAGACAGAACTTTTGCAGTTATGTTATTAAAGATAAGTTTTAATTATTTACATAAGTAGTTATGTTGTCATATTTTGGACACATATTATTATTATCTCAAAATATAATCTAAATTATCATAATTTTTTTTAAAGTTAAGACTTTCTCCCAATAAAAGTATTATCAAAATTGGATCAGAAATTTTAGATGTTATACAATCAACACCCAAACTGAACTCTGTTTTTTGTAAACAATAAAGTAGTCACGTTTGCTACTACACAGAGACTGCTGTAACACTACGGAAGTGATTTTGAAATTTAACTATTTTTTGACATTTTATTGTATTCGTTCGAAATGCTTAATAAATATTTTGATTGAATTATTTACAATTTAATGTGCGCGACACTTATGTTAAATTCTTTTAAAATAAATAAAATCCTAATAATAAAGCTAAAATATATCTGCCTATACAATTCAATTAGAGAAAGAGTGTTTTATTGAACACAGCATTTCCGGAGATTGCATTACACTTACAAATAAAATCAATTTTATAAAATTACTAAATTAATCAATCTCTTTCGCTCTCATTAAAAGGAATTACGATTTAATCAAACTTCCGAATTATAATTGAATGCATGCAATTATATATAAATTAGTACACTTTACAAATGGCTCGTTTATTGTAATTGTTGCAAAAATCAATTATTTACACGCACAGTTGTAGATGTCTGTTCAACTTTAAATCAAGTTTTACTGGAACAATTTTGATAAGAATTTTAATAATTGTAGTCACGTTATGTTTACACTGTGTAGAGACTTATTTCACTAGAAAGCTTTGTTATTATTGAGTGATATAGATTTTATTATTGTATTTTGTCCCGCGTAATTTCAGACATCTCTAGAACGTTTTGCTAGTGAAAAATATCAACTGCACAATAAGTAAACCAGACAAATGTTGTTCTAGACTCTAATCACCTATTAAAATGAAATATTACATTTTACAACCTAGGTCTTCTCTAACTTTTTTGCATACCAGTAGATACCAGTTACACCAAAAAAAAATTACAAAAAATCGCTACAGCCTACAGGTACTACGTAAGCAAATCCCCGTGTAATATCAAGTATCATATAAATACGTATAAAACTATGACCTATATTCCAAAAGGGCCACCGCTCATTCATGGCGACTCGCGGGTGAATGGGGCTTTTTTGTGCGCTTACACTTGACTAAATCGCTGTGAAATTACTTGCCGGCTGCTGCTTTTGTGGTGCGGTTGTAGTGACGGCGATAGATTTGAATAATAAGTACTTATTGAAAAAACATGCCAGTGTGATTTTTTATTTTTTTTTTGTGTTTAATGTGAGTCATTAAAATCTGTCGTATGAAAATAAATAGGTATTCAAAAAAATATTACGAATATTACTGAGAGCCAAGTTTATGATTTTTTTTTGTCCTTGATTTCAATCATACAATTAGGGTATATAAATCTCAATAACATATTCCGAATATAAATAAATCACATTTTTTCATAAAATATTGTACAATAACAATGCTGCTAAACAGGCCGTCAACAATAACGAGGATTGTAAAAACCTGTATGTAACCTATTTAAATATTTTTAACAGATGAAAAAGCATTATTGCTGTGAAATGTCAAAGAAAATGAGCATTATTTGCTATTTTATAATCAGAGTGCCTAACTTTAATATCTATAGCCTGTAAAATATTGATGATACGTGTAACTGTAAGTGTATGATACACATGTCATTGTAAGTGTATGATACACATGTCATTGTAGGTAATGTATATTGTATAAGCCAGAAGTAAAAAACGAAACAGCCAATAAATTGTTGTAATCATTGATTTTGGTCTGAACGCAATTTTCTTTAAATAGGATAAAATGTTTTATCCTGACGGATATAACTAATTAATAAAATACGTTTGCATTCGTTTCCGAAGCCACGCTTTTTCACTATAAAGTATAAACATAGCACAACTATGCTATCTAACTATAAAATCCGCTAATCGCTATCAGCTTATAAAACCGCTACCACTCGCACCACAAACAGTTCATCCATACATAATTCAAATTTTAGTGACTCATCGTCTGTCTGTATCGTCGTATTGGAATATTCACATGAAATAATACTTTTAGTGTACCGGGTTCGATTTCTACGAAAACAAATTTGTAACCTTTAATAACTATTTTGTTGATTTTTTTTTATAATAGACTATAGTATGTTCTGTATCTATTTTAAATATAGGTAATTATAGTATGTTTTGACTCTAATTAATATTTATTTAAATTGGATTATAAGTGAAATTGTTTGTAAACACCTAAAGTTGAATTCATAATTGATAATTTTATGAAAATCTAATCAAATCATAACAGTGGATTTTGTAATAATGTTTACAAAAAGTAGGTAATTAGGTACTGAACACAATTTAATTGTGTTTTGAATCCGATCTGCTTGCATAACGGTATTGTTATTCATTACTTTCACTTAACATTCACTCAGCTTTCTTTAGTATTTTTCTATATTCATAATGGATTCTCATTTCTATTTTATAATCATTTAGTTTTATTTACTTTTAGCACGTCTGGAATATTTGTCAAAATTATCACAGAAAAAAAAATCATGTCCACTACCTCATTGCACAATTCTAAGTCGAACATAAAAAAATCAAAGCATGCGTAAGTAATATATCGATTGCAAACTTGTGCAAAAACATCAAGTAAGTACATATTTTAAAAGGATACCTATACCTACCAAAAAAATCGAACTAAAATATTAAATAATATTTACTTTGTAAGAATGAATTACAAATTAAGTAATTTAGTAAGAACATTCGATTTTCGAACACAAAAAAATCTATCCTTAAAATTTAAAAAAATCGATGCCTCGAAGTGTACCGTAGGTACTATACCTACATTCGAAATGATCCTTATGTATAGTCCAGACTTCAATAAAATAATAATAAAATAAATTACTATAAAAGATAGTAATTCAACTACCTGACTTACCGTCTCCGCTCTGGTTGCTGCTGTGGGCGTGGTACTGCTCATCTGAAAATTCGTACTCTATGTTAGATAAGCACATCTGCTCTCGATACAATAATTGATCTTATGATATAGGTAAGTGGGAATGAATGAATGAATAAATAATAGCATATAGCACTTAAACAAGTTCTATGAATATTTATTGTTGTACAAATTATTTTGTTTTTTTTTTGTGTGTTGTCTTTGATAGACAGACCATTCAATCAAACGAATACAGAAACAAATGCAAAGATGCATTAATAGAAAAAGCCGTTATTCATAAGTATAATCGGCAAAATATTCCGAAATATTGAATGTAATTTCTAATTTCCACTTGAGGCAGAAATTGGAATATTTATTTCTTAACTCTTTCTCGATAAACTTTCATCAGTAATTTTTGAGTTTATCGCGATCGGACAGACAGACGCAGCCCGTTTTCGCTTTTGAATCGTCACACACGAAATAATAACCGAGTAAGTTTCCAGAACCCTCACCTCCATTCCTATGGTCATTGCTCATCAGCTCTTGACTCTGTATCGGGGGGTGCAGCAGCTTCTGGGGCCCATCCATCCCCTCCACCTCGAGAAGCGGTGCGTGCTCATACCCGTGGACCACCAGAGGCGTGTGCAGGTCCATCCTGGTGTATCATTGAGCTGTTACCGCGAGTGCATCCTGGAACAAATACTTTAATGTTATTATATTCCTCTTTTTCAGATGGGAGATACGGCCCTTTGGAAGGATTACGTGGGGACACAGGTCCAACACGCAGCGGCCATTTAGAGAACTTTATGGTGTTGTAAGACACTTAATTATATTAAAGTGAAACTTTTATTACATCGTCTCAAACTTTTTGGTCTGTGTAGCGCATGTCGCGTGACGGTCGGCTGCCGAGTAGGTATAAAGCAGTGTTCGGAAAGTTTCACTTTTACCGTGGTTTCATAAAACCACACAACATTTTTTTATTATTATGAATGAAGTTGAAAGTAAAAATTAAATTTATAACGAGGCAGGCTTCGTCAGTTGCGGTGTTTTTTACCACGCAAGTTAATTAAACAACTTGACATAAGTAAGTAAAGCAAATTATTTATGTCAATAGTTTAGAGAGACCGGCTTCATAGCTTGTGACGATTTGGCAGGCTTGTTGGGCTTGCGCACGTGTGCGGTGTTCTCTACCAGGCAATACGAGTGTCGAGTAAATTGATTGTTACGGTCGTGCATTCAAAATACTCGTTGTTTAGGAGAAAAACGCAGCTTTTAAAAAAATTGTGACTAAATATTTTCTGCCTCAATTCGCAAAAGTCGAAATAAATATCTAAATTACTACATAACACAGATACATAATGAATATTATAATCTAGTGTTAAACCACAGATAACCTAAAGCTAGAATATAAATCACTTGGTTCCGTTTCCTTACGGTTTGTATGAAAGTCCCAGGTTCGTGCCCGGGCCAGCCATTGTTTTCGCGTTACTATGATTTACGAATACAATGCCTGGTATAAATTATTAACTAGCCGCTGCTTCTGGTTTTGCTCGCTTTTTTGTTTAAAGTGCTTTCCCAATAATATCGTACGTAGAATTGAATTAAAATTGTTTATATGTTAAGTTTGTTTGTTTTTAGAGGATAATTATTGAATCGATTTAGTTCATATTGTTTACAGATTACATAATATAGATTGATGTCTAGAATAAAAGGTATAGTGTAAATTTTAGCCGAGTAACAAAAAGGTAGCGAAAGTATTTAGAGCTTAAATAATTGGAGTTGAAAAAAATCGTACATTTCTATAATAAATTTATATGTATACTTTTACCTACTTAATTATATCATCGTCATAAATCTACATAGTTTTCAAAAGTCACTATTTCTTTATACATCTTAAAAAAAATATGTTTTTAAAATAAAAGCCACATCCATAATTTGTAAATCTTCCCGCAATGTCCTTGCAAACCTTCTATTGTTCAAAATATACAAAATATTGCACTGTCTGCTGTATATTAAGTTAAAATATTTATACGAAACCAACCTAGTAATTCTTAAATAATAAATGCGAATATTCGTAACTACAACGTCAGAATAGTTGTATCTATCTCGATTATAATAATATATTTTGGCAAAAAGAGAGCTTATTGTTTGAATATAGCACATATTATGTACTTCTAATTGCTAGGGCTAGCTCTAAAATCCTAGTTTTTAATTATTTTTATTTATGTAGGTTATTAGTTATTACGTAATAACGCTATAAATTTATTCTATAGTTTATGTCTTTTAGGAATCTTCAATTAATCGCTATCTCCTATCACTTGAAGTTCAACAAAAACGCGATGCGCAAGGCTATGGGAATCATTTTTACAATTATACCATACAGGCATACAGTACACATGATATAACTTATTAAGGATACGTCTTATGATATATTTTAGTTGACAAATATTTGAATAATAAACAGTATCTGCGTAAATAAATACATAAATAGAAACACTTTGTATACATATTATAACTTTGTATAAAAACAAAATAAATATTGATGATTTCGAACTCAATTGCTTGTCGAATATTCGATCCATCACCGTATCGACATTTACCTACTCCTGAAAAGGCAACAATTCGGGATTTCTTTACTATCGATTATCAATTCTAGTATCGATTTTTTACCATCTATATAATTTGTCAATCATTTAAAACTTAAACATACTTCATACCTATACATTTCATTTTCGAAATTTTTAAGTACAACATGTTTTCATTAAATTTTTTTTACCTATATCCCGAGATATATCTTCACGATAAATACCACGTAAACCCGGTC
This sequence comes from Colias eurytheme, assembly GCA_907164685.1. NCBI lineage: Eukaryota > Metazoa > Arthropoda > Insecta > Lepidoptera > Pieridae > Colias > Colias eurytheme. The sequence continues at coordinate 13,913 of CAJQZN010040659.1, forward strand.
CATTCACACGTCCGCTGATGTGAATCTTGTTGATGACTATCAAATTATTTACGTCTATATGTGTTATAATAAATACATAGAATAATTACGATTTGTCAGAACGTAATTGTATGTTTTTTTTTCACTAGAAGATGAGGCGTTGGCTGTGCCGAAATTTATAGACAAAAAAAAATTTGCAAAAAATTATTCAAGCAATTATCGATCTTCTTTCCATAGAGTTTTTATCATTAGATAGTTTTTTAAGTGTTGGATTAGGATATTTAGGATACCTACTTAGGATTCGTAGTCACAAATATTATTTTTCTCTGTTCGTATAAATATCAATTATTTCGAACACCACCGTCTATATTAAGTACCTACATTTTTATTTTTCTCGCATACAAACCTCTCTTCCCGTCCCATACTAAGTTCTCAAAATTAGGTGTTAAAATACAAATAAAAAATTAAATTTGTAAGTAGTAATCGTGTACAAATCTCTGGGTGACAATTTGACTGCGCTTTCTCACGCATTAGCGATAATGATGTGAGTTGTGACAAGATCCTAACTGAGGGTCTGAGTTGAAAAGCGTAAAAAAATTACTTTGGTTAAATTTATAACGCGCTAATCTCAGGAACTACTGGTCCGACTTGAAAAAAATCTTTCTGTGATAGATAGCCCATTAGTCGAGGCAGGCTATAGGGCATAGGCTATAATATATCATCACGCTAAGACCAAAAGGAGCTGAGCAATGCGGGTAAAACCGCAGGGCACAGCTAGTACCTAAGTAATAAGATTTTTGTATCTTATTGAATGTGAAAATCGAGCGAAAATCTTTATTGAGTAACACCAGTTATTTTTATCCCATGTCAACCCGGGCAAAGCCGGGTCAATCAGTAAGTTCACAACAAATTCATTAACATCCTCACATTATCTGTAGAGAATAAAACAAGATGGCGGTTCTCACGTTGACAAAAAGCAATGACATTGAACCGAGCGATTGACTCACAGCCGAAATGTAGACAAAGGTATATTTAATTATGAACAATGAGACCATAAATGTTGATAATTTGGGATATTTTTGAAATAAAAATAACAGTTATTATAACTGAACACAGTAACGAGGTGACCTGTTAATTTAGGATACAGTTGTGATGTATAATTTCAAATTATGATGGGAATAAAGTATCTATAGGTCATTTATCTACGTAGAGTTAAAATTACCTTGGTAATAATTCAAAATATGTTCCCAAAGTCAGGACAAGTTATGCTTTCTGTGAGACTTTTAATTTTTACCTATCGTTTTACAAATGACAAGTATAATATTTTAATGGTTTATGTATTGCATGACCTTCTCTCAATCTTTTTATTAAAGTTGTTGATCTATTTAGCTGTATAAGAAATAGTATACAGCAGCTGTACTATTTCTTATACAGTGATTCAGATATCAGTATCACTAGTTACTACCTACACTATAAAAAGTAAAAACATTCAATTAAATGTAAAATTAACCTGCATGATTTTTTGGATTTATCGCCTAAGTAACAAAAACGTATTACCTATAAATTTTGAATAACATATTTTCATCAGATTTACCGGTAAATGTAAAAGCAAAAAATCCCCAATAAAACAAAAAGTATACACACCCTATCCACTTATCCAACAAGCTCGTAAAACCCGTTGTTATTTATGTACATCCTATCAAATACAAAAAGCCATTAAATATATAGATAAATTAATTTTATGAATGCTTTGTGATTTTCATTGTTACCTTGTCAAAATTTCAGAATCGTGTTTATGCTTGGCAAGGAAACGACATATTATAAAAGTCATTAGGTATTTTCTATTTATTTGTTTCATTTCTCCCATTTTACGGGTAAGAATAAAACACAAATGTTAAAAATTAATGAACTGAAAAGAATTACAATTAATGTAGGTATTCAAATTAGTCAAACTCTAAGATGATGTAATATTTAGTTGCCTGGGGGAGGAAGATCTAACAAAACTATGTTGGTAACGACGTGAAAAACTGATAATAATTTCTATTTAAAGCAAACATATTAAACAATGTATGTTTGTTAATGTATTTAGTTATTGTAAGCAATTATCTACAGAATATACGTATCTAATTGGAACACGTTTTAACGTAATCCTAATCACGTTAAAAATAAAATAAGTAAATAACTCTGTCTATATAACTATCTGCACACAATAATTATCACTTACTAGCTGCGCCCCGCGGTTTCCCTCGCGAGGCTCCGCTTCTGTTAGTATTAGCGTGATGATATATATATAGCTTTCCTCTATAAATGGACTATCTAAGAATTTTTCAAATCGGACCAGTAGTTCCTGAGATTAGCGCGTTGAAACAAACAAACTCTTCAGCTTTATAATATTAGTATAGATTATTTCAAACAAAATAGTAACATTCCACAAGATAGGATAAACGTTAAATTGTTTCACAAAATATAACGAGGGCTGCAATTACTATTGGTGCGTGAAAATTTCGATGAAAAACGTACAAAAATAAGTCATTTTGTAAACAATGGTAATTTTACGGTAGATTTGCTGCGTGACCCCTGCGTAAGCGCACCACGATTAACCCCCTTTCGAGTTACTATGGACTCTCGATCGGTAATCGCCAATTATAAAATCGAATACGAAAATAAGAAAATTACATAGATAATAGGTACAATATAATATTATAATATAGTTTTTTATGAGAAGCATCTGAATACTAAATAATGACTACATTCAACGATCGATGTAAAAATTGATAGTTTTCATTTGATATTTGTTTTTGCGTGGTCCTTGATCCACATGTAAGATGAAAAATACCTGAATAAAGCAATTTACAAAGGAGTTATGCACTTTAAATTTCTACCAGTAAATAGATGTGAAATGCAATTGTCTCATATATTATGCAAAAGACAGTGATATTTATAATCTGCCCAGTTTTATTATCTCACTAGCTTACCGCCCGCGGCTTCGCCCGCTTTGTCTAAAACCTAATAAATTATATACTAAAACCTTCCTCTTGAATCACTCTATCTATTAAACAAAACCGCATCAAAATCCGTTGCGTAGTTTTAAAGATTTAAGCATACAAAGGGACATAGGAACAGAGAAAGCGACTTTGTTTTATACTATGTAGTGATAAATACAATCAGCTTTCTGCTGGTGAAAAAATGTGTTTATGGAGTTACAAACACATAAAGAATCCCGATTTTGACTAACAAACCTGCATAGCAGTTTGACACAAGTACCTATACACTAAAAATACTTTCTAGTTACAATAGTAAAACAACCCCCACATACCGATGGTCAATCCCTCGCGTGACCATTACCACCCCTATTTGAATAATAAACTCGATTTCCGTCAAGTGGCATTTTAATACATGCTTACCCACGCTAATTTATGTGTGAAATGGTATTAACTTGGTAGTATTTAATTTAGGGAGCATGACGAAATTATTCATTTATGCTTTTTTATTTGTGTCGCAATTTGATTTCATTTTCATCTCTCTATCCTGATAGAGGAGAGAAGTTCTTAAAAAACCTGTTTTTTAAGAACTTCTAGATAGAACCGCTTTTAAATCTGTTAGTTAAAATGACAAGAATTTGTTCATGAAAACACTAGCTTTTCGCCCACATCTCAAAAAACATCCGCATAGTACTTAAACCTATCCATGTTCTATCCATGTACTATCTCCGTACCAAATTTCATACAAATCCGTTCAGTGAAGAAGAGACAGACAGACAGGGTTATTTTCGCATTTATAATATTGTAAGTTACGGTTACGGATATAGTACTCAAATCCTGAATAGACTATCAATGTGTTTATAAACATATCCTGAAACACTTTCATTTATTTCATTATAATTTACATAGTGTTTACATACAATTATACAATTACAATTACAATTTATTACAATATACAATTTATATTCGAACTCTATCAGGAACTCTATCCTAGAGTTTTGTAAGCAAGCATAAAATAATTTAGCATTTTACTAACTACCTACGAAAACTCGTTTAAATATGCCATTTTTTACTCCATCCATACGGTATTAACGAAGGTAATTAGTAATTACACAGATAATTCCGTGTTATATCTTTTTAATAATTACTTATTACGCACTAGACATTTTATAAAACCACGTGTTAAAGATCTACGAAAGTGTTATAAATGATATTATAATATGCCATTGTGCATATTTCTCATGACCTAGACATTGATAATATGGGAAATAGAACGTTTTTATTTGCTTCCATTGTTTATAGATTATGTGACTATACGATTATATGAACCTCGAGGGTTTTGTTAGTTTAACATTTTGGCCTTTAAAATATCAAAGGCATTGTAGCTTGGCAAGGGATGAACTGATTTCAGTCTGCTTTTGCCATAACTTGTCTATCGTAATGGTTTTACCTGTGTAGTAATTATCGAAGTGGTCACTAAATGGTCAGATTGACTTAATTTGATTTAGTGTATCTTCATTCTTCATTAATATTGTAGCTACTGCCTACTACATAAATACAGTGGCTAACGTATTGGTATTACCTTCGGCGTACCTAGATTTGTCGAATATGTACTTGGGTCGTTTTCAAAATAATTGTACATTACTACAAAATGTTTGTCCCCCTAAAAAATCTTCAAAAAAAATATGGTTACGACTGAAATAAATCATTGTTAACGTTTTACAGACTAAACTTAAGCATACTGCATATCATTTCTGATAAAAAGCAATGAATTGCGATTCAAATTCTTACATAAATTTAATGTGAAAATAAAGTAACAAAAAAAGCTCCATACATTTTTTATTGTCCCCTATGTGGACGACAATGAAAACCAATATTTTTATCAGAATTTTTGTATGAAACTTCCTATTTTTTTGTATCATAATTAAAAAGCAATGTTTGAAGTGTTATATCTGATAGATAAACTATTTAAATTACCTTAAATAAACGAAGAATGACATATTATAAAAATGTCCCTATCAATCGTTACAATTTCGTGACACTAATTTATTGACATAATTAACCAACTTCTTGTATCACAAAGAGGAGGAATCTAACTCTAATCATTGGCAACACTGGTCATGTCTCGAAAAGTAAGGTCACATTAACGCGCTGCCATTTTGTTCGTCGTCCAGACACGGAAGAAGTCCTGTAGTGTGCTGTGCAAAAAATTTAGTTACATTTTCCTAACGACGTATTCTCAACAAAAGTAAGTACATTTTGAAGAATTCACCTACCGCAATTGTAATATACTTAAATTATGACTAGAGTAATAGGTTACACTTTCAATCTAATGGTAAATGTGATTATGTTTTGTGTAAAAGTATTTCTTAGGTTATTTTTTACATGTTACTGACGAACAATTTCTTGACATTTACTGACGTCAGTAAATTGTAGACGGTAAAGCTGTGGTCTCATGTGTAAAGTATGAAAATAAGATATTAAAATGTGTGTTAAATTAATGTAACGAATAAAAATAAAGGAGAAAAACATTAAATCTCTCAAGATTATTTTTTTGTAACTACAGGCCACACTTTTTTAAACCATGATGTAGGGTTAGTAAAGTCGGGCTTAGGGACTTGACTTTTACTGGGATCTGATAACTTTTTTATAGTGAAAGCGGATCAGTGAGTCTTGGCCTCAAATTTTACAAGTGGTTTCTGATGGGATAACGCTTGCCTTATTGCATTTAGTGTTGATAGCTTTTCCACCCACACGAGTGATGCTTACTTTTGTTTTTATTTTTATTCAAAATACATATATCCAACAGCTTTTTTTAGTTTCAGAATGCCGCTAACCGGTGCTAACGGCAAAAAAATACATTGAAAAACTAAAAAAGCAAAACCCTGAAAAATATGAAAAGAAAAGGAAAAAACACCTCGAGAAAGTGAAACAAAGACAAAGAAAAATATCAGATCTTAATGACAGTGAAAAAGAAGCTCGAAGACAAAAATGGAAAGAAGCTAATGATAGAAGAAAATAAAAGGAAAAGCAAACAGAGAATTATAAAAATTGATTGTTTGTTGATTATTTTGTAACTAAAAATATATTTTTTTTAACTAGTGACTTCTTACTTTTTTATATGTAATATTACCTTATTCTGAATACAGCCTTACTTTTACAACTTCCTGACATTTCCTAACGAAACAGTTTACTGACAATTTCGTGACGTACAAATATTTTGAAAATGACCCACTTACGTTTCATCGCGATACGTGTAGTGGAACGTAGATGAGATTTTACATCAAATTTTAATGTAAACGTAAAGTGACAATCCTAGTCTAGAATATACATTTCAATAATTATTTCATCTCCTCACATTGAGGTTTACTACGTATAGAGAGGACACCACGAACAAAATCTGTGCAACAATCGCGGCGGCGCGGGGCGCGCGTGCGGCGGCTATATCTATACTAATATTATAAAGAGGAAAAGTTTGTAAGTATGTATGTATGTATGTATGTATGTATGGTTTTCACGCATAAACTACTGGACCGATTTCAAAAATTCCTTCGCCATTAGAAAGCTGCATCTTTACTGAGCAACATAGGCTATATTGCATTTTCAAAAAAATTAGAGATCCTTACCAAAAATGCAATAATGTAACCCAAGGTGTAAAAAAATCCTCAATAAAACTTCTGTCATCGCGTGCGCTGCGGAATCTATTGAAGATAGAACAAAAAAATGTTCTACGGTATTATAGAATGGATCAATATCTACAAGAAAGTCCGCGATACCATATGTCCATCTTCAGTAGTTATGTTACTACAACAACTTTTTTACGTTTTCAAAGTAAATAGAAGTGCCGACAGTAATCAAACCATGTTATCCATACACATATATTAATCCTTATCCCATTAAATGATGTTTTATTATAGACTGTTTCAATACCAGCAAAATACTTTTTAAATGAAAAGAATTGGATATTCCATTCAAAATATATAACGAATTTTTAAAAGTGTCAATCTACAGAAAATAGTAGGTATACTGTTCGAGCAGGCCGTAGTGCGGGGGTCACGGAGGAATTCTACCAATATGCGTCTTGACGGAACACATCTATGAAAGATTTCCCCACTAAAACAAAAAAAAAAAAAAAGAAAAGGCCGTAGTGCGGGACGGGGTAAAGGTGATTTTCATGTGATTAAAAATTAAACCTATAGTCCGACCTATAGTAGACTTTTCACTGTAACGATATCGCTATCTATGCGGGTGAAACCGCAGGGCATTGCTAGTCATAGATAAAAGCGATGTTTGAGACGCTTGGCTCTAACTCGTGTTACAAATAGTGTAGTTGCGATGCCCTCTCTAGTACGTAGTACATTATTTTAGAATACTCCCCCTAGCAGTGTTACGTATCACACTACAGATAAGATGTGTCAAAGTTATGTTTCAGCGCGATATTAACAGAGCATATTAATTGCAAGTAGGTAATATAAATTAGTTCACTTTTAAATCATTTTTTACAGTGATTAAGCCTAATGCTAAAGCTAGTTCAATGAAAGTGCTTTTTCCTTTCACGCTTACACAATGTGACATAACACATTTCGCATGACCTTAGCATTGGCGTCGTGGGAAATAATGACTGATTCTTATGGTAATATAATAAAGCTGCTATGCGCGATGAGGTAATAGTTTTTGAAATATGGAACAGCGCCATCTAGTTTTAGAGAAAGTAAAGTTTTTAATATGGTTATTGGTTACTGAAAAACCTTTGCCTGAAAACGTACTAGCTTTCCGCCCGCGTTTTTGTTCGTTTTGTCTAAATGGTTGTCTAAACACTAAACCTTCTCTGAAAAAAACTCTATCAATTAAAAAAATCACATCAAAATCGTGTTGTTTTAAAGATTTAAGCATACATACAGCGGAAAGCCACCTTCTATACTAATAGGTACCTATCCTACTAAATACTAATATTATAAATGCGAAAGTTTGTGAGGATGTATGTTTGATACTCTTTCACGCAAATACTACTGAACCGATTCCAATGAAATTTAGCTCACATATAGAGGGTAACTTGGATTAACACATAGGATAGGTTTTATCCCGGAAATCCCACGGGAACGGGAACTATGCGAGTTTTTCTTTGAAAATGCGGGCGAAGCCGCAGGCGGAAATCTAGTATGATATAAGACTTAGGACACTTTCAGAAGAGTTTTTTTTAAATCATCATATTATAGAGAAATTGTCACCATTGCATACTAAAGTTAGTTATATCTCATTTTATACTTTAGTTAATAGTTAATATTGTGTACCTAGGAAAATATAGAATAACTAAAAAAAACCTTATCGTATGAACACACGTTTAACCTTGCTGTGACCTTGACTTCTGTGCTGACTAACTGTGACTCAGAAGTCAGTTTTATTCATTGTTGTTTTGAAAAAAACTGTGTGTTGTTTAAAATCTGATCGTCGATTTAAATTATATTTACCTGTGTTCCATTGCACCTATCGCGATGAAACGTTCTACAAATCTGCATTGTGAATGAATGAAATGAATGAAAAATACTTTATTGTACACCTTATAGAATACATTTTACAAACTTAAAAATATAATATAGCAATTTTTTTTTTTTTTTTTATATATAAGAGGAGGCAACAGAGCAGACGCGTCACCTGATGTTAAGTGCACTGCGTCGCCCATAGGCACCAGCAATGCCGGGGACATTGTTAGTGCGTTGCCGGCCTTTAAGGTAGGAGTACGCTCTTTTCTTGAAGGTCCCTAAGTCGTAACCGTTTGGAAACACCGCATGAGGAAGTTCGTTCCATAAACTCGTTGTGCGCGGAAAGAAGCTTCTTTTGAAGCGCGCAGTTGTCGATCGCCAGGAGTCAAGGTGGTGTGGGTGGTATTTGAGTTTGTGGCGTGCAGTACGGTGATGGAACTCAGCGGCAGGTATTGTTCCAAACAGCTCCTCAGAGCACTCCCCATTGTAGATGCGATAGAAAACACACAGTGAAGCGACGTCTCTTCGCAGCGCCAAAGTATCAAGCCGATCGGTAAGACTTGGCTCGTTAACGAGTCGTACTGCTCTCCTTTGAATACGGTCAAATGGAAGGAGGTGTTGTTGAGGTGCCCCGGCCCAGATGTGGGAGCAGTATTCCATGTGCGGCCTAACTTGCGCCTTATAAAGCATAAGGCGGTGGTGCGACGTGAAATACTGCCCCGCTCGACAGAGCACACCAAGTTTCTGTGAAGCCAATTTGGCCTTTCCTTCCAAATGACAGGAGAACTGTACGCTACTCGAGATTTCGAGACCAAGAATACCGATGCTAGCTGTGGCAGAGAGAGGAATACCCTGAAAACGAGGAGTTACGACAAAGGGAAGCTTTTTTGCGGTGAACGCGCAGACCTGTGTCTGCTTGGGGTTGAATTGGACTAAGTTACGTCGGCCCCAGTTAGATACCTCTTCTAAGGAGGTTTCTATTGAAGACACGAGGTTGTTCCGGCACTCAATGACGCGGTCCTGAGAAATATTGCTGTGGCCGGTGTATATTGTATCACCAGTACTGTCGTCTGCATAGCAATGAATGCTGCCGTCTAGCAGCATATCATTGATATGCAGAAGAAACAGAGTGGGAGACAGAACGCAGCCTTGTGGGACACCAGCATTCACAGGTTTAGGATCGGAGCATGAACCGTCGACTACGACACTCATGCTACGCTCTGTGAGAAAACTGGCAACCCACTGGCAAAATTTCTCAGGAAGCCCATAGGAAGGAAGCTTCGCAAGAAGCGCTTTGTGCCATACCCGATCGAAAGCTTTCGCTATGTCCAAGCTGACGGCTAAGCCTTCCCCCTTGCTCTCAATCGCTGACGCCCAGCGGTGAGTCAAATATACAAGAAGATCGCCAGCTGACCGGCCACGACGGAAACCGTACTGTCGGTCACTAATCAGCTGGCGCTCTTCCAGACATTTGAGCACCTGGCGATTGATAATGGTTTCCATTATCTTGGAGAGCAAGGAAGTGATGGCTATGGGTCGATAGTTGGACGGATCCGAGCGATCGCCTTTTTTCGGGATGGGATGTACTAAAGCTGTCTTCCATGTGTTCGGGACGACGCCTGTGGAATAGGAGTGCTGGAAAAGTCGCGTGAGAACCGGCGCCAACTCAGGTGCACACATCTTCAACACAACAGGAGGAATACCGTCGGGTCCACTCGACTTGTGGATGTCTAGAGCGAAAAGTGCTTTACGCACAGCGCTCTGGGTGAAACGGATGTCCGGCATAGAGCCCTCAAACCGTGGGATGGTAGGTGGTGATTTTCCCATGTCATCCAAAGTCGAGTTAGCGGCGAAAAGGGAGCTAAGAAGATCAGCTTTCTCTTTCGCCGTGTGGGCCAACAAGTCATTCTCCATGCGTAGAGATGGCAATGACGGCCGACAAAAGTTTCCTTGCACAGCTTTGGCGAGTGCCCAAAAGGCTCGTGTTCCCGAAGGAAGTCGGGCGAGTTTCTCGCCAAGCTTTGCAATATGCTCAGACTTAGCTCTTGCAATAGCTCTTTTGAAGGACCTAGAGGCCGAGTTTAGTTCTCTCTTAAGAGTACGGGCGTCTGGATCACTAGACACAAGCGCATTGGCCCAGGCTTGGTAACAATCCTGTTTTCGGCGTGATGCCGTTTTACAAGAGTGACCAAACCAGGGCTGGGACTTGCCACCGATGGGAACAACGGAGTTAGGAATAAACAATTCCATTCCCTGAAGTATCACATCAGCAACAGAGTCAGCACAGATGCTAGGATCTTCTGCCGAGAAACAAACACGGCCCCAGGGATAAGATGAAAAGAAGGTGCGCATCTCGTCCCAGTCTGCTGACTTGTAGTGCCAAACGCGACGGCGGCCACTATTCAGTAGCCGTGAAAGGCGCACGATTGGCACTTCACTCCGTACGAGGCAGTGGTCAGAGGAGCCTAAAGGGGCATCGACATTGACCTGATAGCCATCCGGATGGGAAGTCAGCAGAAGGTCCAACAGGGAAGGCATATGGTCCTCAACATCGGGAATTCGCGTGGGCGATGCTACCAGTTGGGTAAGACCATAGGCAAGAGCAAGGTCGTAAACAGATTTCCCTGCGTGGTCTGTTGTGCGAGACTTGAGCCATTCTACATGGTGCGCATTGAAGTCACCAAGGACCACGATTTCCGCTGAAGGAATCTGATTGAGCATATTGTCAGCCGTCAATTGTATGTGATCGATGAGTCGGTCGGTTTCGTCATTACCGCTATGGGATCTGTATAGGCACGCATAGACGCGAGGGTGGTCGTCGCAGTCCACACGTAACCAAAGGATGGATAGATCCCTACCTTCAAGACAAGCGAGGCGTCGAAAGCAGATATCATTCCGAATGAAGGCGCAGACACCAGCGCGAGGAATAAAATTGTGCTCCAGGGTAAATCCTGGGTAATTCAGATAAGATGTGTCGGTGGGGGAAGATATCTGCGTTTCGGTTAAGAAGAGCAAGGCCGGCTTCGCCGTCTCAAGGTGGTAATGGACGGCATTGATGTTCGAGTGTAAGCCCCTAATGTTGCAGAAATTCACGCAGTGCGTGAAAGGGGATGTCCTGAGCTTTTTGCTCTTGTTGCCTCGGGTTTGAGAAACGAGCGGGATTTTGCCCACCCCAGAATACGCAGGGCAGCCTGAACAAAGATGCTCAGGGAGGGATTCTCCAGCACCGACAGTGTTGGTACCCTCCTGGGGTAATAGTTCTTTAAATTCCGCTGCCATAGTTTTAAAGGGGAAGGGGGGGGGGATTGGGCGTCCGGTGTGACCCACTCACCTATGCGAAACGCTAAGAAAGCTTTACGCCGGTTTCCCGTGGGTTAGTGGTACCGCCCCGGACGGACTACAGCCCAGTTCATGCTGCATACGATTTTAAATGCAATGTACAGTAGGCGGCCTTATCGCTGGCAGCGATCTCTACCAGGCAACCCAGAAAAGATGAGAAAAATAGATGAGTCAATAACATGGTGGTGCAAAATAAATAAAAGTGCCAGAATGATATTTTATTATATACAGGGTGTCCCACTATTGGTATACTAAGCGCGAAGGTACATGTACTTTTGCATACACTGATCACGTAAAAAATACTTAAACAACAAAATTACGTCCAAAATTATTTGCTAAATTTTTCCTGAAAATTCATGTTTTCTTCTGTAGCATCGCGTAGCCGGCATATACCGCTTCGCTAATGTGAGCATTTTGTCTATGAAAACATAATCTTAAACGATAGCTCACGTGTTGGTGGCAAAGTTGGGCGGGTTGCTTGTTATGGGTGTACACATAGAGTTTTAAGAATTCATCTATTTGAAAAAAAAATGCGTCTGGAATTTTATAAGTATTTTTTTATTTTTACGTACTCAGCATATGCCAAACTATAACCTCCTTTGAGCTTAGTATACCAACAGTGGGACACCCTGTATATACTATACTATACCTACATATATGCAGCTTACATTATCATATACATACACAAATAATAATATTATATATACACATATTAGATAATATATAAGAATACATACTTAAATATATACAAGCATACACACATACATACATATTATATACATACATACATATTTTATAAGCACATATTATAAATAAATCGACAGAGTTAATACCTAGCCTGTGACAGAGTTAAATAATAGTTTTTAACTTTCTTTTTGAAAATAAAAATCGATTGAGCTCGTTTTATTTCTTCGGGTAAAGAATTCCATAGGTTAATAACGGTGACAGTGTAGGAAGAATGGAAGAAGTTGGAACGGTGAGAAGGAATACTTAAGGTTAAAAGGTTGGAGGAACGGAGAGTGAGGGCATGCTCGTTGAGGAGTTTGAAATTGTCTTTAAGATAGGAAGGGGTCTTAGGATCAAACAAAATACCGTATAACGAATGCAACATATGAGCATACCGGTGAAAACGTATAGGAAGCCATTCGAGTTTTTTGCGGAATTCGGAAACATGGTCGTATTTCCGGAGACCAAA
>CAJQZN010040660.1:0-29765 GCA_907164685.1 Colias eurytheme
TTGTTTGTTCGTAATACGGCGTCCGTCTTTTTTTATACGTCCATGACGTGGACTAAACCAATTTTAATATCACATACATAGTCATTGATGAGGATGAGGATATAGAATATAGAACAACATAAATTCAACTTTTTATTGCACAGATTCCCAATTTACATACATTATTTTTTTATTATCAACTTCCACGACTGTCGACTGACTGAAGCGTGTGCTAAAGCGGATACAACTGGCAACTGGCAAATTGTAAAAAAAAACATATATTTTAAATTTCGAATTCGATAGCCATTCGAAAATTAATGAACTAAATACCTAAATACCTAATGAGTGAATGACAGCGACATAAGTATTGTTTGTATTTTTAACTGGCGCCGGCTCATGTCATTCTGGAAACCATTTATTTATAACTTTAGTAATTCCAAGAGTTAACGATGTCATTCGCGTTCGTTTGTTTTTACTTCGAGTGGGAAAATTTATGTCCACTGTGAAATTTATTAAATTCAGTGCAACGACGTTGGCAAGAATTTTAGAACTGTATTTGGTAAGTACTTATACGTATTCCTCTTTATGTTTTTAATTGCAAAGGTAAAATCCGAAATGAAAGCTTTTGGAGGCTGTTGAGTCAAAATGTTGTCAGGTCTGTTAAATCACAAATTATATAAAAACTAAAATCATGCAAGAATATGTATCTAGGTATAAAGATAGGTATAAACTTTTGAGACAACGATTTTTATAGTAGAATTTTTGATACAATAAAAAGATAAGTAACATTTTGTAGGTACTCCGAGAGCGAATTGCATATTAAGTATGTTAAGTATTTAACAAAAATGCTTTTAATTTGAGCGAGCGTAATAACAATGAATAACCATAAAATTCTTATTATAAATGATTATTTTATGAGGACATGCGGGTCCTTTTATTCTCTAACTGTTAAAAGCCAACTGAACCTTAATTTTGATGGCTTAACAATGACTACCAATAATATTCATTCTATTCTAATTCAAACAAATGGTTATTGATAATTATTCTTAAATCTTTTGTAACTATAAGAGTCTACAGAAATTATTTAATTAAAGTTCTGTTCCTTATCACTACATAGTATAAAACAATGTCGCTTTCTCTGTCCCTATGTCCCTTTGTATGCTTAAATCTTTAAAACTACGCAACGGATTTAGATGCGGTTTTTTTAGTGGATGCAGTGAATCAAGAGGAAGGTTTTCATAACTAATTTATTAGGTTCTAGACAAAGCGGGCGAAGCCGCGGACAGAAAGCTAGTAAATAATATTTAGCAAAAATATGAATTATTATGTATAAGAAAAGCTTAAACTTGGATTTATAAGAAAAAAAAACAAGTAACTAACTTTACATTGAAAAAATAATATTTATACGATTTTTTTTCATGTTTCTAGGCTCCTTTTCTTCATTTTATCTCCGTTCACAGTGTCAAGATTGGCTGTATTCAAGAATGACCTTAACCTGTTTTTTATCTGTGGCTGTATATTTTCGCGCCAAGTTTTAACCGCATTCAATACTTCATCTCGAGAAGGTATGAATTTTAATAGATTCATAGCTATTTATTTATTCTATCTCCCTTTTAAGAATATTTTAACAACTTACTGTGTTTTCTATGTTAAGAATATTTTTAGAATTAAATACTATTGCTAATGTTTATACGATATTAAAAAATGAATAACATCTTAAATCTGACATATCAATCTATTGAAAGTCTGAAACCTAACTTACAAGCATTATCATATTAACTTTTTGGTAGTTAAAAACCCTATTTAGATTTTCATAAGTTAGTGCTTGTAAAAGGACTTCTATATTTTCATACATCAAAACGAATATCAACATTCCCACGTTAGTAAATAGTATGTAATCATGCTAATGACTGTTTTCAGCTAATCCTTTATACACCTATATACAACGTTCGTACTTCACATTAAATAGAAAAACATAGAACATTCCAGAACTTTTATACTGAAATACTTTTTCCATGGGCTTTTATTTTGTAAAGGTAGTCTGGTCCATTGTTCTGTTATGGCTGGTGTAGTGAAAAATCATTCATATTCTTTTTAATTTCGCTGTTAACGCTGTAGAGTTTATATATTTTTGTTGCTTTTTTCAAGCGCAACTAAATATTTATGTCTATTTGAGAGGCGTAATAATTTTATTTTACACTTAAAAAAAATATTGGCTGAGCCTGTCGTTGGTGACGATATATTTTTGTACAAAACAATATCATTGTTTATTCCTTCGTGATATATCGGGTGTAATACAATTATGAAACATAGGTACATACATAATTACATACATCTCCAAGAACTTCAGTGAGTGACTTACTGTATAAAATTAAATCAATGAATCAAATCAATTTTTATATAGCGTAAAAAGATCATAAACAGTTGCAGTCGTATAGATTTTGAAATCGATTTAAAAATCGAACTTATGACAAAATATCAAACCACAGATCAAACATGGATCAAACACATTACTCCGCATTCGGATACTCGTAGCATAAATAGAATGAACATGCGCCACTTGTAATTTCTAGGGCAGACAGTTCTTCGGGATCAAAGCTATATTTATACCTTTCAGACTCGGTGACACATTGCGTATGGATACATTTAGGTTATTTTTTTTACAAAATAGAGCGCGAAGTGAAGTGACCATTGGTATCTTTCTTATGACAAAGCAATACCGTCACGTCATGGATAAGGCGACGATTTTGGTATCTTTGAATGTTGCCAAAGAAGTTTCACTTCTGACACGTGTGCTTTGCTCGGAACACACTTTTTTTTTTTTATAAGTTGCATTTAAATTTTAAATTACTTAATGCATATAATATAATAAAAAATACGAAGGAACAAAGAGCGCATTTGTCATAAATCGCAACTTATATGGCTTTAAATCCGATGACATTATTTCTAATCTTTCATTGTCCGCTTTTATAATCAAGTTTAGGTTTTATAACTCTACACAATATTATGATAGTAATTCAATCTGTATCTATTTTTTTTTAATTTCGTAAACTTTCTAAGAATATTCAAAAATAGTGTAGTAACAAAGATTATATGACAACACTAGCTGCTCCGCGTGGTTTCACCCCCGTGGCTCCACTCCTGTTGTCGTAGCGTGACCTATATAGCCTTATAGCCTTCCTCGATAAATGGGCTATCTAACACCGAAAGAATTTTTCAAATCGGTCCAGTATTTCCCCGTTCCCGAGATTAGCGCGTTCAAACAAACAAACTCTTCAGCTTTATAATATTAAGTAAAGATGAGGGCATAATACTTGTAAACGGGTAGGTATTATTTAATTAAACAAAACTATCCCGTTGGCAATTTTAGCTAATTTTCAACGTACCCTAGTATCATCGCGTTAGCTTTATTGAAAGATTTATTGTTATTGTGCAATGGCGCGCCCGCTTTTAACAAATTAATTTCTCACGTGATATAGTTGTAAGATATAAATCTTTATAATGCTTTTAGATGAACGTGTATTCTAATAACGTGAATAAACATTCAGTTACCTTAACATGCGTTAAATGTTAACGTTCTTAATTTTCAAAGTAAATATTTATGAAATTAAAAATTACGGATAAAATGTAATATTTTAAGCAGACATGTTAATTATTTGTGAATTATAACTTTAGTTTCTTTATTATCTGTAATGACTTGCAACTTGGAAATGAATAAGATTGTCAACATCTAACAATTGTATGGAGAAAAATAAACATTGAGATCACTGAGGTATTCGAGAGGATGCAGTCGTTGAATAGCGTCCACAAGCAGATTAAATAAAATTATAAATGGCGCGAAGTTAGTCATTCAATTTACGAACGCATTACACACATCTTTCTCTATGTAACTTTATATGAAATGCTGAATAGTTCAGTAAATATGGAACATGTAGTAATATAGGAAGAATATAGGGGGAATTTGTGGTGGGAATAATACAAAATCGTGATCCAAAAATTAAAAAGATTTAAAGATAGAATTTAAAAAAATTATGCCGCTAATTACCTATCTGCTTAAAAATTTATACAAATCTACTGTAGAGTTATTGTAAAATTACTCGTCAATTAATTATACTGGCAATCACAAAAAAAAACAATAACACGTGTTCCAATTTCGAATTTGAAACAATTCCGCGAATTTCAATGTAGAACGGTTCCACAATTCCGCCTCGTATGATTCAAATTGATATATTATTTTGTAATGGGATCACTTGATTCATCGACTATTTATTATTTAATATTTGATATGTTTGTGTAAAATGATCTGTTTTGATTCAGGTGCAGATTTGATTATGGCGTAAACGGTAAACGTTACAAAACTAATTATATTGATGTATTCGTAACAAACATACGTTTATCTTTGATATAAAAAAATCTGAAATATTATCTTTTTGAAAGTTCTATTTCTTAATTTTTACATTAATTTTTCTATTAATTTTCCCGTATTTCTATAAATATAATTTATTACATTTTTATTTTTTTGTGATAAATATTTTCTTATGATTTAAAATATTAATTTTAATTTGTTATTTGACTATTGAGAACATTGAAAATCATACATTATGTATTTTTATAGGGATAATTTTATTAATTTGTTATAATTATTGTAACATTCATACATATTTTCTTTTTCGGTTATGATAGTTGCATTTATTATACCTATGACACACACGGAAATTCAATTAGACCGTCTACGGTATTAATAATTTTGTATGCACTCCGGTCAAGGGGTTGTTCAAAATTTGATTGAATACAGTGTAACTTATCGCTAAGGCTTAATTTTCATTAATATGTAAGTACTTATGTAAAATTTACGGAAAACTTTATTTGCAACCATCACTTTTTCACAATTATGTATCACTTCACATGCACTTTTGCCAATAATCTTCACCCGAAACCATGGCCATGTCGTAAAACTCAAAAAAAAAAAATCAAAAACATTCGATTTTTAATTTTGAAATTCGTTTTTCGATGCGTCAGTCCGCGCGGGTCGACGCTACGCATTGCTCGCGTCGACTGGGCGCCGATTCGGCCGCCTGCCAAAGAATCTATGCCTGAAAAGTTATATTTATATGATATGACTGCCGAAGTTTCAGTCGTTATTGAAGTTAATTCATCTACATAAATATAATGAGAGACTGTCAACATAAACATCCGCAAGCAAATGCACTGCCGTTGAAGATCCGTTTATTTTGGTTAGACTGAATCATTGATAGATGCACTTGTATCAACTGATTGGAGAATCACGTCTTGAACTCTGTTACTAGGAAATCGATCCAGTAGGTAGAGATTAATTTAACACTATTTATTGTAGTGTGCAATGTTATGTTTGGATTCCAGATAGAATAAAAAGAGAAAGAATATTTGAGGACATACGCACAACATCTCGAAATGTACTCGATATTAAAATGTTATGAAGCAAATCAATAAACACCAATAAAGTTAATAAACTACAAATAAGATCACGATTTAGAAATGATAAAACAATTTAAAAACAAAAAGCTTCAGATAACAAGCCCATAAAGTAATAATGAAAGAAAAAGCAAAAACAGCTTCCCTTTCATGCACGAAAAAAAAGTAATAACACTAAGGGCCGATTTTTCAATGCTCGGATAAAACTTATTCGTCGAATAATGTATAAAACTACCATTTTAAAAACGTATTCTAATTTTAATATTATCGTGTAATACTTTATTGGTCGGATAAGTTTTATCCATGCATTGAAAAATCGGCCCTTAATTATTGAACCTAGCCAGCAATTAAGTTTATAATTAAGAGAGTTCTCAATAAGTGACCTATAAACGCACTCTGCTGTATTTAGGTCGCAAAATGTCGGACCTAACATTGTAGGTAACCAACCTGAAGGTCAATAAGTGAAAGGTACATAGAACGTTACATATTATTAATAATATCGTTACAAAAATATCATTATTTGTTTTATATTAAGTACCTCTATTATTAAGAAACTGTATAATAAAACAAATGATAGAAATGCAACTAAATAGATTGGTGAATTCACCGATTCTTTAAAATGGTCCCAAATAACTTAGCCAAATTAACAAAAATAATAGGATCATTAAAAAAAAAACTAATTATAGTTCTACATATATATGTTAACAACTATGTACAAAGGGCCCTTAAAATTCATATCATAAGAAGTCAAGATACTTAAAATGAATATATGAATGCAAGTTGCAAAGTGATGACTTATAATATAAATGCTTCAGACACAGAAACAAAATGATAATTTATGGGTTACAAGTATATTTACTAGTACAATGTTTAAGTACTGAATTTCAAAATCGCTTGTGTCCTGAGAAATTTACGACATCTGGAGGGAAGATAAATTAACAAAATTTATTCGAACGCTGGCAACAAAACGCTAAGAGCAAGGTCAAAATCTGGAACAGGAACAAATTACTTGTATTTTCTAAAGTTTTTAGGAATTAAGTATTCTATATAACATTTATATTCAGGCAGGTACATAATATTATGTATCCCTTAACCCATTGAGCCCCAAGTGGCCCGATCGGTCCCAGACACAATAGTTTTTCTATTGTGTCTGTGGTTCCGGGGTCTGAGTTACTACGGAAGACCCGTGTCCAGCAGTGGGAACATGATGATGATTATGATGACATATTACTAATTGTATTGATGTATGAGAATGGCAGTTCGAAACTAAAAGTTTTATGAGAACTTTTCGTCTCTATCGTATCGTATCTTTCTGTCAGTGTCGTATTTTTCACATCCACTGCTGAAACAACATACGACGTTTTCATTTTTATACACTTTTCATACACAACGGTAATATTATACTTTTATATGTTTACTCTCAACAATGATTTCAATAAACGTTAAATATAACGAGCATTAGGGCTCTTGACCCTAACCAGGGTAAGCTAAGGGCCTCAGGCCGGAAGTTTAGCGGTTGCATTGAACATCCTGTTAGTAAGATTCTATTACATAATAGTGTTGTGTTGTGATTATCGATAAAATTTTATGACAATATATGACATTAGATTAGTTTAAGAAATTTTAAATTTTAAAAATTCATAAGTATCGAAATTTCCTTGTAAGGATATATTTTTGTACATATTTACTATCTACTATACTTATCTATCTCTATCTAGATATACTTATCCTTCATACTTTGGGATAAACAATATCGTAAGTACAAAGTTTTTCAAATCTGTGCAAAAACTTATCAGTTTCTGCACTTCTGTAATTTGACAAATAATAAGCAGCAATTTGAATGGCTTGGAAAAGTATTATTTCCGTGGATTGTTTTTGAGAAAATAGATAAGATCTAAAAGTCCCTGACTCAGGTAAAAGAAGAGAAGACAACAGAAATATCTTCTAAACAGTTTTAATTAAAAAATTAAAATGTTCAGTAATAACATTATATCGATACATCACCATAACATCTCTACTTTACACCTTAATACATTTGATATCATTTCAATACGTTTATTTTATCAACAAAAGCGCACGTGCGGCTGGGAGCTGGATCACTTAGCGATGCAGCGCTGGATCGGGTTACGGTACAATATTCGATATTGGCTTTACATAAATACAGCGCTGTAATGCTCAATAAGGCACAGCTGCGACTTTCACAATAGTAAGGTAAAGGTCAACGAATAGATTGGACTAGTTATAATGTGATTTGGATTTTGAATAGTCGCTTGCTCACATATACAAAGGGGTATAAGTAATCCCTATAACTAATATTATAAATGCGAAAGTAACTCTGTCTGTCTGTTACGCTTTCCCGCTTAAACCTCTCAACCGATTTTGATGAAATTTGGCATAGACAATCTTTAGACCCTGAGAAACAACATATTAGGCTACCTTTTATTATGTACTGCATTAATATGTACCAGTTGTACCACGTGCATTAATATGTACCACGGGCGAAGCCGGGGCGGACCGCTAGTAATGTATAATTATTGTTATAAGCTTCAATGATTGAACTTAACCGTAGATTTTTGATTTGATGAATTACTGCTTGGTACTTACCTTAAGTTGTAGTTAAACCTTTTTGTTTTTACAAAAATAATAAATATATACCTACCTATATTAAGTAGGTTACAGATGTGATGATTTTGTGAGAACAACTTTTGAGCAATTACATGACAGGGAAAGTTATGAAGGTACCTCTTTCATAAAAAGTACTACCAAAGGCCGGTTTCACAACTTCTGGATATTATGCTGTGTTAAGCTTATCTGTCAATTAAAATGACAGCTAATGTATGAAAGTATATCTACGTCAATAAGTTGAAAATGGACTATCAGTCACTTTATCAGTAAGAGATGAAACTGACATGTTATTAATTAATAATCATGTTCTGTTAAAAAATGTTCACTTAAACATACCTGTTCAAATTCAGATTCATCACCATGTTGTCTTTGCCGTTTGCTGCGGAGTATCCTGCAAGAAAATATAAAAAATTGCATTAAAAACTATACGAAAAGGGAAAGGCACTTATTTTAACAAATCCTAAATTTAGAACTAAGTAGCTGCATAAAACTATGTCAGAATCTGCATTCGATAAGCAAGCTGTACCTAATTACGAAAACGAACATTACAGTTTAAAAACAACGTAAATCTTAGATAACAAAATTCAAATTCAAATTCAAATTCAAATTCAAATTGCTTTATTTGCAGAATGTAGAATTACAAAGATGTTTGTAGATACAGATAATATAGATCCTTAAACATTCTGCTCGTAATTGAGCGTGCAAATATATTATAAACTACATTAAATACAATATTATATCCCACAACACTTATAGATCCCAATACAGTAGCAGAAAAAGATTAAAATATTAATTTATGTCCCGATATGATATCCATTAATTTTAAATTACTATTTTTGATTTGTCAAGTCACTTATATCATAGAATTGTTTTGTGATTAGCCAATTTACTAACTTCGTCCGGAATATATGTACAGGTAATTCTTTGAAATCGTCTGGTATTTTATTGAATATTGCAAAACTAAAATAAAGCTCTTTAAATTACAACAAGAACGAATTGCGTAGAAAAATGTAACGCGTAAATTCATTAGTTTCAGACGTTACTTGTTTAAGTTCAAAGCCCTCAAATCCTTTCAAACTCTTCGTCACGATTTATTTTGTACAGTTCCAAATGAAAATATACGTGCGTAGAAACAATTGTTCCCATTTTGTTCAGATATTGAATCTTTCGTGCGTAAATTACTGCCGTTGTAAGTTTGCGTAATATTTAACGCTTGTTATGCCTTAGAAAACAATAACGCAATAGGTGTTAATAGTATACCGAATATATCTTATAATACTAGTCTCTGTGATACAAAATGCTAAATGTTATGTCGACACATTTTATTTAACATATACATGCCACATATTTTGATATTACGATCAGGCTTTCATAGAGCTTATAATTTTAACCGCATTTTGATGGCATTAAGTTACCTTTACTATTCAATGTTTACCATAGTCTCATTATTTCATTCATAATAAGCTATTATACACTTTAAAATGAACCAAATAAAGTATATATTTCAATAGACAAACAAATTTAGAAGTACATATACCTACAAATTTAGTAACAGACGTCGTAACAAAAGAATGGCCCAGGGAAAACGAACATAATAAGGCAGTTATCAGATATGTAACAATGAATCCTTCTAGTACATCTAGAGCTCCCAATTATAACAGTTTGAGAGCTACTAGACGATGTAATTAGGTCAGCTCTGAATTCACCTCTAATTGAATTAACAAGTCAGATTGTAGTTAGGCATTACTTGATTACCTTGGAAGCGATGCAAACTTAAGCTTTTCTCGATGTATTTTTAAAAGCTTGTGTAATTTTGTGTTTTTGTGTATGATTCCAATCGAGTAGGTATCTCAAACTCGAACCCAAAAGTATTTTTACGTGTTTATGTGTAGCAAACTTTTTCAAATCTATTTTTTTTATATCAAAACTCAACCAAGATAAGTAAATCTAGTATTTCTCGTTCAAATGTTTTCACTTTTCTGAATGTATCTTCTTATATATAAAAATGAATCGCAAAATGTGTTGGTAAGCGCATAACTCGAGAACGGCTGAACCGATTTCGATAATTCCTTTTTTATTATATTCCTTGAAGTACGAGGATGGTTCTTATGTAGAGAAAACGTTAATATGTACCACGGGCGAAGCCGGGGCGGACCGCTAGTTTATAATAAATATAAATAAGCATAGATTAAAACACGGAAAACAAGGTAAGTAAAAGATAAATGTCATGAATAAAGATTTTATTACGTTACATTCACAATTTTTTTCTACAAATAAAGATATGTGGAGCAGCTTCTTAATACACATGAGTAGTTATTTCAGTTTATTTATAGGCTTCATTAATTTATATAAATTGCTTATTGCAACCGCTGCTTAAAATACAGTTTTAACACAACTGCGTTAAATTTTACTTTTTGCTAATGACAATATACGATGCAATCCTTTAAAATTGTAAAGAATATACGCAAAATACGTGGAATTCATGAAATTCTGGAATGTTAAACAAATTTTAATCGTATAAAACTTCCTGACAAGAACCATCGGGTGCTCTTTCGTAACCACTGAAACAAGAAGCTTCAAAGTTAGCTCTATTATATCCCTTGGATTTCGTTGTATTGTCTAAATTTTCTGTAGTCACTTCCACACAAATACCATCTGCTCCTGAACATCCAACTTGAATATTAACTGTTTCATTATCAAAAGGGAATTCGCCAAATTCATCACTATAACTTATTATAACACCAATATTTTCTTCTGTCACTTCACTGGTTGGATTATCTGTTGCATTAAAAACTTCTTGCTTTTCTATTGTATCTGTGGTATTTATGTTCTCAATACGAATCGTACTTTCATCTGAAATTGCTTTGTCTGTGCTGTTGGAATAGACAATTTTCAATTTACCTTCGTCAGGTGTTTTATTTATCGGGTTACATTTCACAAATGCAACAATTAATAATAGTATTATATTGAAACTTAAATTTGCACGCATTTTCGGATAGAGAACCACTTTGCTTGAACTAAAAGTTTAAAATGACTGAAGGGCAGTCACTATCATATTACGATAAACAGGAAGTTAAGCGATATATCATTTTATATTATTTTTATTTGCATGGATTGTACATTCATAAAAAATAAAAGTACTTTAAGATTATACACAAATAGGCATGGATAAATATATTAAGAAAATCTGCATAATTCATATATAAAGAAAAGGATGGTTAACTTATAAATCTCTGTTGATTAGCTTTAAACGACTTCGTTTATTAATCTAGGTAATCTTGAGATAATCTCATATTCTAATAGCTTACTTTGTAAAACGGTAAAACGTCGTTTATAAGATAAGTATTACGACAGGTAAATAAAAACAACTTGCGAATCAAGAAACTTTATAGCCCATTTACATGATATCACGGATCAATGTTATACACGAATTGGTCTTTTAATTCCAAAAGTACCAATTGACAGTCATACAATTTTTAATCGAAACAGTGATTATTTTTATAATTTATGATCATTTGGCGCGGGAAATTGTTTTCTGCAAAAATGTGACATTTGGCATTTTATGTAAAGGTTTATAAATATTTTGTAGATTGGTAAATTTACAATATCAAAGACATTATAGAAATATCGTTGAGAACAATAACTTTCAGTTAAATATATAGGTATGTATTTATTATTTCATCTACTATTACAGGTAGGTACCAAAGCTGTTTAGTTATTTTTTTTTTTCTTCAAAAGTAGAACGTATAGGTACTTACTTAAAAGTTAAATGTAGTAATATTTTATTTTTTCATGAGCTAGTTACGTACCTTTAACCTTAGTAGCTAGAGCTTCTACTCCTAAATGCAATTACCGGCTCCATAGTTGGTTAAGATTATTATATTTGCCTCTACAAAAATCTTTTTATTTCATGAAATAAGGGATATCTAAGAACTAAAGTAGCAACTAGCAACATCGTGATGATATCTAAAATTTTCAAGATGAATAAGTACTCCAGTGGCTTTTATTATGCGGAATACTTATTACTTATATCTCTATGAGTTCTATGACTTTACGTTCTCTTTTAATTATTATAGGAGGTGAATTAATTCCTTATTTATATTTTATCGTTTAGATTGAATCAATAGAAGGTAAGTAGGTATATTAGGCGTGACTTGAGCCTGGAACATATTGAATTTTAGTTACAATGTTAAGCAAAAGCTAACAATAAGGACAGTCCCCACTCCACAGTGACCATTGTTATCATCGATAGAAAGAATACGCTATCATCAAATGAATTGACATTCAAACAACCAACAGAGGCCTTCCTGTCCAATAGTATTACAGGAAACTATTACGATCTCATAACGATTGAAGACAATTCTGTAATCTCGAACGTTTTGAGATCAAAATGCGGCTGAAATGACGACTTCAAACGAACCTAATATAGACGTTAATAAAAATTGCATAGCTTTAAAGTCAACGATTTTTCGTTTCAAAATTTATTTATATCGATATGCGTATTTGGTTAATTAGTAATGTTTTGTTGCTTACGAAGGTCAATGCATGCATGAAAACATTATTTAAAAAATAGATTACATATAAATAAATAAAATACACACACAATTAAATATTAAATCTTCCATTAATTATGTGCTCAATATTCAACATACATTCGTAAATTTTATAGTAGGCTCTGAAAATAAAATCTTGTTAATCATTATAAAACACATACAGAGTAAAACAAGTAGATTGCGTAGTAGTTACCATATTTGTTTATATGGAGCTTGGTAAAACGTAACGCAAAGTTTGATGACCTTTCAGGTGCCTGCTAAATTTACAAATGCACTCGAAACACAACTACAAACGTTTGAACATTGGGCAGGAGTAGTTAGAATTGTATTATGGACTTAAACGGTTTTGGAGTAGATAATTAAAAATGCTTTTTAAATGATAAATCCTTAAATCGGATCATATTTGTGGACAACTTAATAAATAAAATGTTGATGTTCCTTGCTAGTTGCTGCAAAAACATAATATAGGTATTCGAGGTTTCATTTTCATGAAAATTTGAATTCCATGAAATAAAGTAAATTTTATGACATTATTTTTCCTCGTTCAATTGATGGAAATACAACTAAACTAAAATAATACTATTAAAAATCCAAGTTACTATGACCATGTTTTTTTTTTCAAATACAATTTATGCATCACGGTAGCAAATCATATTTTGTTTTATTCTGACCATATGTTTAAAAATCTATCCAGAAATACCTTCATCTGATTCGTAAGACGTCTTAATTAGTGTTATTTGTTTGTTCTTCATAAACTACTAAGATCACAAATTATTTAGGTTCATTCAGTGAGCCAATTAGAGCAATCGGCTCTTGTTGACCTTATTACGTCTAAACTTTTGTTTAGTCTGACCCAAGAGTGAATGATTGAGTCGTTCTCTAAGAATGAATGACATGTTTTAAATCTTTCATTCAGTACTGAGAATTGCTGAAGCTTTGAAATGAAGCGTTTTGTTTGGGAGTGGAGAAAAGCTGTTCCTCTCGACGATTATTACCACAGAATTATTACTAAGGAATACAAATGGATATAGAAAATGCCTTTTTACGAACTTTTTTTTGTGTGTAAGAAAATAATGTTATTGTATTTTAGAATTCTTGATAACATATTCAAACAGTTTTAGTAATTTTGTTACTAATAGCGGACCAGACTCAAGCTGTCTATCCCAATGATGTCTATCAAAATTAATAATTATGTACTACATGATTTATACTTATGTAAGTGTAATCTAGGTAAGTATATATGTTTGTACCTAGGCTAAGTGCGTCGAGTACGTAATTTTCTGACGCAGAGTTATGTGTGGTTATGTCTCCACGATTATGTCATAACCAAGATTCTTAGAACATAGGAAAGGCTTTACTATTCAAGGTTATTATTATTTAATAAAGATATTTAATAAAGATATTATTGAATTGTGAATAGAGTACAGATAGGAAGGTGTATTCTTCGTGAAAAGGTGAATGTATTTTACTTTATTTACATTCAAAGACAATTTAAATTGATCACTAGCACTGGACTTAAATTATCTAGGCATACCATAAAGTTATAATAGGCGTAGGTGTAAATAGGAACTTAATAGTTACATTATTGTAAAATTTAGTAGGACCAGCTAGTACATATCAGGACAATAATTGTTAAATTGAAACCTTTACCTACCTAATTTGAATTTTAATTTAAACAATTCAGATTGCGTTATCTGACAATAAATAACAATCGTTATTGTTATTTAGGACCTTTATAAGTTATTATTTTAAGTCCCTTTGTTGGATGGAGACATTAGCAAACAAAGAACAAAAGAAATACATACATGTATGTACACTTTTTAGTTTTTACATTAAATTAATAACACACAAAAGTAATTTAAGTACTATTAAATTTTTTCTAGTCAGCAGTTGGTAAGTGGATACAAAATCAAGTAGTGCCGCATAATATGTATGATGTTTACATTTAAATAAATATGATATTATGTTTATAGAAGCATAACTAGTAACTACGTATCAGGGAATATTGCATAACCACATAAATCGAATGAGGAAAAATATTAGTCAACCTATAGTTTCATTATTTTATCCATACAATCTAGAAACTAGACTTCTAGAGAGATCAATTAATTTTGTTTTTAAAATTTCTACGGATTTTTATTTCATTTTTTAAAGGTTTTATTTTCATACATAATATATACCTTTAGTATTCGAATGTCTGACAGAGAAAACGACAAAATTTAAAAAGTTAAGGGATCCGTAATTAATAATTTGTCGTCATACTTTACGTTATTCCACTTTACCAAGCAGGTAATTATTATTTAAACAATCATAAGACACAGTCATTGTCATTGGTATGGCAATATCCAAAGAATCTGACATATCGTAAGAAATCTGTATGGCAACAATAATAGTCCTTACCTACACGTTTTTATCACTATTACAATGCAATGAATATAATTGCAGAACAACAAATTACTCATGGGTTATCTTGTGCGAACAATATTCATTAATATTATATTCGCGCCAAGATAATCAATAGCACAGATAATCAACACGCCACAGATAATAGCAAGACGTTCCTACAGATTCTTTACAGGTTACATAATATATGTAACAAAAAGTTCAATAGCTGAACTTGGCTTGTAATAAAAGAGGTTCCCATGGTAGATTCACACGAATCGTCACACCCTGTGGGCACGGAATCATAATAGTGTCTTAAATGGTCACAGGAGTACGCGGCCTTTGACCTCAGCTTTAAAAAAAATTAAACGACATTTTATACGTACTATCACAGACTAATAATAATATACTGTGTATTTTATTTAGGACCTGAATAAGGTGTCTGGATAAAAATTTAGATATAGAGTTGTTTTTAAAATAATATGTAGGTAACTGGTAAGTATTGCATTACGATATTCACTTTCAAGTTAAATTAATAATTTATTAAATAATACCCAATGAGTAATGACTTCAAATTACCCCACTGACCTATAAATAAATTCCAATAATTTGCACATGCCAAAAGCTTATTCAAAAAGTACAAGAAAGTCAAAAACTGTAGATCGAAAGATGTGTTTCGCACCTGCCGCGTGTTTTTTAGAATTCATCGGTTGGTGCAGCTGCCAGGACCTTTTCATTCGAGGCTATTTTTAGATACGAAAGGTTTAGAAAAAATGCACTTGAAATATTTATGAAACAGAAGTAAGAACATTATAATGGTTAAATTACCTCTTCACTCTTGATGTTCTATATTGAAATTCTATTTTTCCTCCATAAATTGCAGATATTATCTTAAAATTTCCATTATTTAAATTATTTTAATTCGTATTAGCAGAAAAGCATTTTAATTTACTTTTTCCCAGATGAAAAAGTATACTTAATCAATATTCCATTATGCAAATTTTTATATTCTTTAAAAAATATTGACATGTAAAATGTAAATATTGTTTTTATGATTCTCCTTTTATTTTATCAAACTTCTACCCAGGATATTGATGTCTTTACACTTGAAGGAAAGAGAAACACTATATATAAGTTCTTAAGTATATAGGTAGTATATTTTATATTGAAAACACGAACAACATGCAGCATTTCAATCTACATTTAAAAGTAATAATAGAAGGGTAAAAAGCAAGTCAGGTTCCACAGATTAGTTTATGATCGTCGTCCCCTGGCGACACGTGACGCTTTTTGCTCATTACCGTCTATCTTTGGCATCCGTGAAATTAATACACATCCTCTAAATTCCTGTGATAAAGGGGAAGATAATATTCCATTTACCGAGTAGTGATAAAAACCACAGTCCACCTAATAACTTTACTGAGCACCTAATCCTTCCAAAATAATTAAGCTTTAGAATCAGAAAAGTGACAGAAGGCACTAATGACTCAATTTGAATAGACAAGAATGTTTTTTATAAATCGTAATTCAATCACATCGGTAGTAACCCTACATTTAAGCTGATGGCTTTGTACGTATCCATAGATCTACTTCAATAATATCTGTACAAGATTCCATTAAAATCCTTCAAATTTAATCAAATCCTCAGAGCAGTAGAGCCTTTGCTATCTAGGTAGGCATACCTACCAAAAGTTAGTAAGATAGTTTAGCCACGGTGAGTTTAAGAGGAGCAAAGAGTCCAGTGAAGTATATAATTAACTTCATCAGTCTAGAAAGAGTAGTCTGAAAGGGGTCTGAGGACCGTAACTACCTTTCAAATTAGAAAGGTTATACAGTCTACACAATGTTTTTGCAGTTTTTAAACAAAGAAAGTGTGGTTTCCGTTAAGTACAAGTTTCGCAAGGATCGGAGGGTTAATAACCAGAACGATTTTTTTAGTACCTACTTATTGGATTGGTTGATTTTCAACAATATCATCAAAGCATGGTATTCAATCATGTTTGTAATCGAATAAAGCATTGTGTCTTTAGAACCATGTGGTTTCCTATATGTGTAGTCTTTACATAGAGATTCTAAGCACAAAGTTAGTCAGTATCTAAATAAAACGCAGACTACATCATTCAATAGTATTGAATATGTAAACGGTTCTCGTCTGTACTACATAGGAAACGCAGTTGCTAAGTGCCGTGAATGTTAATTTAATGATGTAATAGCCTGAGCTGTGAGCATCTAATTCTGAAACAGTGTCCATTCATTAATGTATACTTACTCATTATCGGGCAACGGATATCGCTATGGGAATTGAACACGCTGTATAAAATGAAATTTGACACTAGCTAGCTGCCTTATAAATTGCTGATATGTTTATACATAATATTATGTAGATCTTATGTAGATATTATAATTTGTATTAGTAATTAGTAATTAGTAATTACTAATTACTATTAATTACTGGCTGTGCTGGTCTAGGGGAGTAAAAAATATATTATATTATTATGGTTTCTAATCATAAACTAACATTTACGAAAAATGCAAGTACCATTGTTAAAGTGATACCTGGCATCGATTCAATAAACGATTTTAAAAGTTCTCCAAATAAATTGTTGTATGTATTGGTATTTTTATGACAATTAAATACCTAAAATATGAGCATCTTTTTATCGGCACCATCAGTAGAAAAACGTTTCTAGTTCAGGAAACCAAACCCTGTTTATGAAAGTGAATTAACCACGATAAATATAATTATATATACTTACCGAGCTAGCAGATAAGAGTTATTAGATACTTCGTGGTCATAGCTGTCAGGATATATAAAACATCACTCACATCGAACCCAAGACAAATTTAATTACCAAAAAACAATCGTATCAAAAATCACGAACATCTGCGGTCATTACACGGTGGCAAGCTCGAATTAGCCTTGACATCGAGTGACTCAAACGACACGTACTCTTGCCCACAATATGCTTGCCAAATTTAAACCGGCAAAAAGTTGACGATTCAAAAGCTTTACATCCATTACTACTTTAAAAAGGAAAATTGCGGAGTGATGAGCACAAATAGGTCAATGAATGATGAGATCTTGCCGATTGTAATAACATTTTGAAAGCAGAAAAAAAATGACGTAACAGTACAAGATAAATGTACCTACAGTTCGTATGGTTATCAGTTTCACAATAAGCTCTTGGACCAGTAAGCGGAGAAAGTACGAGTACAGATTTTAAACGATAATAGCTCTATTATGAAGCCAAGAATATGTCTCAACGTTGTTATTTCACAAGAACTTGTAAACAAAAATTTAATTTAACCTAGGATAGAAAAAAAAATTGATAGGTTCGTTCAATGTGAATAATTCTTATATATTTTATTTGAATTTAAGATTTTTTTTAATATCGATATGGTAGTTAAAACAAATCTATCCTTCTTCTAATACCCACTTATATGAGTACACAGTAATTACACATTAAGAGCAAACAACACAACCAATTGGAACAATATCTATTTCATATCAACAGATCTAGGGCCAATGCGTTTCTTGGAAGAACGGTATCTAAGTAAGTTCTCGGAACAAGACAATGCGACATAATCACGGTTCATGGACAATCTGGGTTCGATGTACTCACATGTAAATTAACAGGGAACGGAAGTGTATACAGTTTTATCTATGATGGCCCTGATATCGGCCCTTTATCATAATCCTTAAATTATGTTACGTTTGAAGAAGAACGATTAGCCTGTTGTGTTATGATGGTCCTTGTTTAGTCCTTGTTTAGGAAATCTATTTTGGCAGTGTTATGGAGTGCCTGACAATGTTTTGTGAGAAATAAAAGTTTTATCTATGACCATAACAAATCGTAATTTTGTAATTAGCCATCGTTTTTAATTGCTTCAGCTTTTGCTATAAACCACGAACCAACCATAACATCCCAGGAGAAATCTGTGACAGAAAATTGGTAAATGATTATGTCTTTCAAGCGTAATTTCTTTGAAGAAATTTGCATTTTTTGCGGACAAAATTTCGCTCGGAAGTCTGTGGTTATTGTAGAAACTAGGACCTGAAAATTATTTAGAAAGCTGAGGTAATTAACAAAATATCTCGTGAGCATTTGCATCAGAAAAAAAATCATTTTCTACGTAGTTTTTGTAACACCTATAAGTACGTACATTATAACTAAAAATATGTTATTTATGTAGGTATATAATATTTATAAAAAATAAAACAAATTGCGGTGGCGCGGCGCGGCGTTGTGATTTCAGACGGAGTCTTTATACACATGTAATATAGGTAACTAGGTATAACTATATAATTTACAACTTCTTAAGGAATGATTTATTCTGATTGCAATCAATACGAAAGAACATTAGTCCTTTCCTATTCCTTGTCACGTTTTATTATCGAGTTATATCTGGTTAAATAAATAGCTTGGCTCCTGGCTAGTGGCTATAATAAAAACGTCACCCCACATCCATACCCGCATAGATTTTACCATTTATCGAATTGAAAAAGTACATCCACAAATTTGGACTCTAACATTAGCACTTAAAGTCTATTTAACTACAATACAAAATTTTATTTCCCAAGATCTCCCCTCTTTTGGACAATCGACATGCAATTTTTCAATCAGAGTTATTGTTAAGTAACGTGGGCAAGGCAATTAGTGCACGAGTAGAAAAACGTTTTTAATTTGATATGGCAATTTTAAGGATTGGTCGTTAACACCTAGTTTTTTTTAATTTCCTATTACATCAGTCATTTCCGCTATGACCGTCATGTCATAGCAACTTAGTTACTAATTATTTTATGTTTTCTAAGAAACAGTGCAAAAACTCGTAGGTATATTTCTCGTTTTATTTTTTTTAATTTATTTCGGCCATTTTACTCATTAGGTTAAGTACTTACGATATCAGTTTAATGTTTTTTGATATCTGCAATATTTACGGAATAATCGCCTGTGCAACGATTACACCCTGTATACTATACCTATGAATGTAGGTACCTATATCAAAATGTTTGTAGATTAGGTACCTAGGTATCTATATATAATTTATGCGACATATTACAAAACTAAAAGGCGAAATAATATTGGATACAGAAAAATCATAAAAGATAATCGTAAAAGTAGGTACCTATGCTGTTTTTAAATCAGTTAAAACTACCCTCATTGAAGTAGGTTACATTGTTTGTGTGAAAAATAAAATTATGCTGAATAAATTCAAAAATATTTTATCTACCCTGCTTAGGTAGAATTTCTACTTATATGTTTCAAAGTATTTTTCATCATGAAGGTTTTGTGGTACCTACCTATATTATTTTAAACATAGTTTGGAAAATACAGTCAAAATACCTACAATTTAGATATCTGAATAACAACAAGAAGGTAGTTTTCAAAATTGAATTGAAGAGTGGTTAAATTAACACACTCGCGTAGGTATACGATGTAATAAAATTAAAGCAAATAATATTTGTTTAATATTTACCATTTATGACATACTTCCGGCGATCGTTCATAAGTTCCTTAGCAAGTTTGGGACATTCATTGTTCAACACAGTACACAACTCTTGTAACTTCACACCGCTTTGTTTACTAACAACTTCTATAAAATAATTGCATTTGTCGTTGCCAACAGCGCTCGTTATCACTTCCAAATCGCTTACGCTAAACAAACCCTTTTTCACAAGCACATCTAAAACATTTGTATCACATAATTCGCGCAGTAACGTGTTTTTGTGCTGCGCGAGACAAGCACAAACATCGCCCGTCATAGCCATCGTTCAAATGAAGAAAAATAATAATGGCTGCCCGCCCCGGCGCCCGCCGCCGTAGCCATGAATCGGCCCATTCAAATTTCAAAGTAGGAACAGATGCAAGCAATCAACGGCACACTTAAGTTACCAATAAGAGTTTAGATCTTATTACATCACAGGAGGGTTGAAAATGTCCGGACTGGTTTGTTCTTGGTTTGTTATTTCGCATCGGTTGGCGAAGACAAAACATAAGTTTGGAACTAACTTTCTCTGCAAAAAACTTGAGTTTATTATTTTGTTTACTTAGTTGGACCACATGTGTAGATGAACCGTAGACCTACTTGGAAATATAACGCATTTGCTCATGATGTTGCTCATTCATTGTTTTATGAACGAGTAGTCTAGTAGCACATGAGTATTTTCTACTCATGTGCTAGTAGCCAGGTAAGTTAGTCTATGTTAACCTTAATATGTTGTAAACAAATTAACAATAATTAATTATTAAAGTATAACAATTCAGAAGCTAAGGTACCTAGGAATTTTGATGTCAAAAATAATAATATAAAAATACTAGCGGTCCGCCCCGGCTTCGCCCGTGGTACCTACATGTTTAAACTATCCTTAAGTATCCTATCTCTCAAGTTGGATCGAACTGCACATGGTGTGCGAATTTTATTATAATCGGTTAAAGTGGTTTAGGAGTCCATTGAGGACAAACATTGTGACACGAGATTTATATACTTATACATATGTTACCGGAAATGTATGAAATCAAGGAATTGTATACAAATCCTAGGAAATGTGTACAATTCCGATACCATTTAGGAAATGTATAAAATATTGTTTAATAAACTGTTTAATGCATAGATATCCTAGGAAATGTATAATCTTCCTCGGAATTGTATAATATTATAATGCCAATATCGTATTAGGAAATGTATAAAGTAAATGATTTCTGTACTTTGAACCTGTGAGTTGAACTAAATCTTTGACAGGATAGAGAACACAAAAGGGTCAAAATTATTACCATACTAAATAGTAAATATGTACTTAAATAGTGATACCTAATATTATTATTATACAAGTTAAATTGGAACTTAGGTTTTTAAGTCATCTTATTTCATGTACATTACATTAATTTTTATTTCACTACTATATTATATTACACTAGCTGTGCTCCGCGGTTTTACCCGCATTGCTCCGCTACTGTTGGTCTTAGCTTGATGATGTTATATAGCTTTAGCCTTCCTCGATAAATAGGCTATCTAAAACCGAAAGAATTTTTCAAATCGGACCAGTAACTAGTTCCTGAGATTAGCGCGTTCAAACAAACAAAGAAAAAAACTCTTTAGCTATATAATATGTATTAATATTAAAAAATATTATCTGAGATATAAGTATAGATAAAATATAATTGCATATCATGTAGTATGTATGTATTTCCGAAGGTAAGTAGGAAGGTAGGTGTTTCGCGACGAGGACAATTTGAAATAATTCTAATAATACGCGCTCTATGAGAGTCGTCTTTGGAGTCGTCGTTTGGGACGTCACGTACAAACGGTAGACGCATACATAAACGCTAGAAAAAAACATTATCCTCCTTCTAACGTAGTCGGTTAAAAAAGTTTTTTCGGTAGGCCATTATATTGTATCTTTTTAATATATATACGTATCGTATCGAGATTTTTACATTTTTTACAAAGGGAGCGATCGCGATCGTGTCGTTACTCGTTACGATTTCGAAAAAAAAAAAATTCGTAAAAAGTTCGAATTTGGACTTATTTTTAAGTATATTTTGAAAATTCTTTGATTCCTTTCTCTCGTCAAATAATATGGGTTTCAGGTGGAGCAGGGAAATAATTAATAATATAACATAAAATTTTGATAATATTATGGTGGAATGGAAGCTTGAGCTTGAGTTTGTAGGATTCGTTGTTCAGACGTTTCTACGATGTCTGTATCATGTCATTGTCAATAATGAATTTGACAATTATTAATGACATTTGTTCGCGTCATTCGAGTTGTATTTTTCTAACCTTAAACCTATCAACATTTTTATTTGAACGAAAGTTATGAAATAAATGTAAATTCGTGTAAACTTTTGTTTTGTGTTTATTTATTGTGCATGTTTCGGTACATAACACGATAAAATGGCTCCTCAAACGCGCCGGGGTGCTGTAGGTAAGGCTACAAAATATCTTGTTTGGTATCATTAAAAACATTATTTTTAATAAACGAATTTTAATATTATGTCTATAAAACGAATATGTAGGATTATTTTCTGCAATAAACCAACAGTGCACTTGTAACTATCAATTTATATATTTTTATTTTAAAAGCAAGAACCAGCAACGCAGCTTTTTTAAATTTTGCTTGACGCCGTTAAACCAATGATTGTTTTCTAAACATAAGTATTTGATTAGTTAAATTCTCATAAAGAAAAAGCACGCGAGATAAAACTACACTAATATAATGAAATGTGATTATTACATTCAGGGTCATAGTGAAAACCTTTCTGGTGCATATTTATGCAAAAGTATATATATTCAAACATGTAAATATGTAACTATTTAATTATGACCACTTTTATTTAGACAGTATTACTAAAAGCTAGAATGTGTACTAATTATAATTTGAATAATACAAATTGAGATTGGTGTTGTGTTTCTGTACATGAGCAAATTTTACCTGAAACAAACTGAAATAATAAGATATTATGATATATTATATACTTTTAAATCCGCACATGCAAACTATATAAATTTTGATAAGTACATGAATACATAAAATACTTAATTAAAAAGGAGAAATGTTTAAATACTTTAATTTTTGGTAGATACAGACTCGGGATCAGATTCAGACAGTGGCTCCAGTGCAAGTCGCAGTAAGAGTCCCAGTCCTGCTCCCTCTGGCAAAGAAGGGAGTAGGTCTCGGTAAGTTTATATATTACTAGCTTTGTTGGCAACATAAATTAGACATTTATAATCTGTGCAACTTACAGAGCCACCTGGCAACACTGTTATTCGGGAAGACATCTTTCATTTACATTTTACACGGCATTCTATACAATCCTTTCTGTTAATTACTATTTTACAATTGTTACATAAATAAAGTACATAATATGAGAGAATTATTACTTTCTATTATCATACAACCCGACATACATAACAAGCTTTTCCCACTGCCAGCCAATAATGATATTTTCATGTTTAGTAAAACACTATTTAATATGTTTACTATGCTAACAAGCAACAAAAACTGTAATTGACATTAGTTTAGTACTTAAGTCCAGTTGTTCAAATAAAGTATTACATACAACAGGTATCAATCTACAATATGTTTTGCTTGTTTCATTGACTGTTATTATCAATATCAAAAGTTGGTTCACTGTTTTTTTGACTTCATAGTTTCAAATCTTTAAATATCTCTCTAGCAATAGAAGAGCTGGAAGAATTTCATAGTTATTGTTAGTTTGGGATAGGTTATTTTTTAGTTTAATGGTGAAAACTGATAGTGTATCGAGTGGACCATAAATGTGTTTGTTTGATAGTTAAGTTTGTAAATGCCAGCTTTGTACAAAAACTTTTTTCATGTGGTTAACAAGCATTTATTTAAACTAATAATACTTTCAGATCTGGCTCCCGCAGTCCCGCAAAATCTGGTAGTGAATCTCCCAAATCAGCAAAATCTGCCCGGTCTAGGAAATCGTCAAATGCGTCAAATGCTTCTAGAAGTAAATCAAACTCTCCCGCCGCTTCTAACCGCTCAGAGTCCGCTCATAGCAATAAATCGGGTTCTTCAAGCCCTAAATCTCATGCCTCTGGCAGCCCTCGTAGGTCGAGATCGCGAAGTGGATCCGGTAGCGCAAGATCCCGGTCCGGAAGTGCTAGATCTCGTTCAGGGAGCCCTAAATCCGGGCCCAGAACGCCGAAATCCCGTTCCCAAAGTCCAAAGTCCAGATCACAAAGTCCCAAGTCCAGGTCACAATCGAAGTCGCCAGGTCCCAAAGCTAAAAGCAGATCGCGATCCGGCAGCGGCAGTCCCAAGAGTAGAAAGTCTAGATCGAGGTCTGGCAGTGCGTCTTCAAGGTCCAAAAGTCCAGTGGGTCGACAGAATGACAGCGGATCAAATTCACCGAATCTTATGATTGACGATCCACAAGAGAAGGCTAAATCAAAGAGTAGATCCAGGTGAGTGAAATGAATATTGAAAGTTCCCGAAAAAAAATTACTAATAAATATTAAATATGTGTATTTCATTAGTAAGAATCAACTCAGTTTTTTGTGGCTATTAACAATATTATTAAAACATGGTATATTCAAATATGTATTTAAATAATATTCAAAAACCTTCATAAAATTTCTCACAAAATTGTAGTGAATTAATTACACAAAAACATCTAAATAGCACAAGGTTTAATTAATTGTAGAAATAAATCGTAGGATAAAGCAGTTCTTTATTTTTAATTTTGTTAGTGTGTTAATATAATTTTTCTTGATGTTACAGATCAGGATCCAGACACTCGAAATCTCGATCACGCAGTAAATCGAAGTCAAAGAGCCGATCGCGCTCACGATCAAAGAGCTCCAATGCTTCTGAAGCAGGTAGTTATAAAATTATGTTAATATGATAAATACCAATAACTTATAAATATATATAACAACTAGCGGTCCGCCCCGGCTTCGCCCGTGGTACATATGAAAAATAGATGTTGGCCGATTCTCAGACTTACCCGATATGCACAGAAAATTTCATGAGAATCGGTCCACCCGTTTCGGAGGAGTATGCAGACTAACATTGTGACACTAGAATTTTATATATAAGATAATTCTCTTAAATTCTATCAATAAAATAAATGCAAATTTCAATGTTTGTATGTAGATTGTTGGTAATTATTAGTACTAGAAAACATTTAAATTTAAAAGCACTTTATACTGGTTCAGCACAGGCTTACTGGCTCTGTAAATGAGAGAGACATGTGCATAGATTCAATTAGTGACCTAAAAGGAAAAAAAAATGTGTTTTTTTTTAATCCTTATGCATATGATTTACACAAGTTACTATAGAGTACATCATGCTTGTAAAAATGTACTGATTGATTGTTTCTTTGTATAGTTGAAAGCATTTATATGAAAAATGTTGAAATTGATATTTTTGGTTTTATGGCATTGAAATGCTTTATAAATATAAATTCATAAAAAATAGAAAAAATGCAATACACGGGTGGCTAAGTTGGTCAAGCGTCCGCCCCGGATTGGCGTGAAAGGCATCCTTACGAATCCCACCTTGTGATCGAATTTTTTCTATCCTTTATAAATTTATATGAAAAATGTTGTTTAAATTACATATTATGTATTAATTAACTTAGTAGTTGACAAGAAGAAAAGAGCAGTGCTATCAGATTCTGAAAGTGACACAGAAAAAGCGAGCAAGAGAAAGAAGGACTCCGACAGTGAGTCGGACACGAGTGGAAAGCCGAAGAAAAAGACAAAGAAACTTGAGGACTCTGATGAGGAAAATCAGGAAAAGACTGGTGATAATGGTAAGTATATTTTGATATTTGAATTGAAATGTTTGGTATTTGATTAAAATTAAATGTTTAAACTTAAAATTATAAAAATGTAATTTAATTTTGAAAATATATGCTTTGTTTCATTTCCTTAAAACGTCCATGTTTAATTTTACAAACAGTAACAGATAAATGCATCTTGTTCTTACCAATTCTAATACCTTTTGCATTTTTCCATCCATTCCAATAAAATGTTATTAAAAACTAGTTAGTGCGCGGTTTCGCATGCTATGTAGAAAACTTAACTTTATCCTACCTTGAATCACTCTTTTAAAAAACCCATCATAATCTGTTGCATTAACTTAAAGATCTAAGCATACAGACACACAGACAGCAGAAAGTGACTTTGTTTTATACTATGTAGTGTATATTTCCAAAAAAACCTTTTTATAACCTCTACTTACATTTTTAGTGACCGCCGACGCGCTTTTCGGTGACGCGTCTGACATAAGTTCTGACGAAGACAAGGGGAAACGGTCTGACAGATCCCGGTCTAGATCCAGGTCCAGAAGCCGCAGCCGGGACAAGTCTGATGATGACAAACGGTCTGATGATGAACGGAAGAGTGGTGATGAGGTACAGTTTTGAGTTATATTTATTAATTTATTTTATTTTATACTTTATTGCACACACAAAAGAAATAGAGATATATAAAGTACAGATAAGAGGAAAATATGTACAAACGGTGGCCTTATCGCTAGGTAGCGATCTCTTCCAGGCCAGGAGTTATATTCAGAAATGGAGGGTAAATTTGTGAATAATCTACGAAATAAGAATTATTTTGGTGAAATACATTTATTTTGTATTAAAAAACCACTTTCTTTGTTATGGAACATTGTTTGTTGTTGCGTAAATATACAACTTTCTTGGAAAATAATGTAAAAACCATCCAATAAAACAGTCCATTCTTTATTGCTGGAAAACTATTTACAGCCTGTATTCATAGTTGTTAGCTGGATTTGATATAAGTATTTCCTAATTTATTTTCCTTTTTTGATTGATTTAAACAGGATCATTATCTCTTCTCATAAAATTATTGAAGCATTACCTTGTACCATAAAAATTAAACATTTCAATAAAAACTACAGGAAAACCGCGAGAAACCCGAAGAGGAGGAGGAAGTAGAAATCCCGGAGACGCGCATAGATGTTGACATGCCAAAAATATGGACAGAGCTTGGCAAGGAGCTGCACTTTGTGAAATTGCCCAATTTCTTGTCAGTTGAGACGAGGCCGTATGATCCCAGTACTTATGAAGATGAAATCGATGAGGAGGAAACTTTGGATGAAGAAGGTCGAGCTAGGTAGGATTTATAATTACTAGCGGTCCGCCCCGGCTTCGCCCGTGGTACATGTTTACGTTTTCTCTACATAAGAACCATCCTCGTACTTCAAGGAATATAATAAAAAAAGAATTATCGAAACCGGTTCAGCCGTTCTCGAGTTATGCGCTTACCAACACATTTTGCGATTCATTTTTATATATGAGATTATTAGTAAATAAATTATTCGTTAAAAATACTTAATATCAGAATTTCGTCATCATTCATTCATTCAGAAAGCAGAAAGTTTCTTGATATTGAATGACTAATTATTGTTTTAGGTATATAACACAATTTGGTGCACATAAAAAAATCATGAAATGTTTTTGATTTTTATTAAAGCTGATTCTTCCATTTAAAATATCACAAAATTCTTCATAGATTTCTATATATTTGTATAACTACAAAAAATTCCCTAGACTTTGTTGATATGTCTATTTCTATTCAACCACTCCCTGATTCAACCACACCCTGATGGTATTTGCGTTATATTATTCTCATACTAAATTGAACTTTACAGGCTTAAACTCAAGGTTGAAAACACCATACGTTGGCGCACAGTGTTCGACAAGGAAGGTAACGCAGTAAAGGAGTCCAACGCTAGAATGGTCAAATGGTCGGACGGTAGTATGTCCTTGCATCTGGGTTCGGAGATATTCGACGTGTATAAACAGCCTTTGCATGTGAGTTGTTGGTTTTTATATAATTTAGTTTGTTGTTGATTGGGTTTAGTAAATTAGTAAGGAATTAGTTATTGACAAGGTTAAGTAGTGTAAATAATTTTAATAATAATGTAACAACATCAAATTATTTTTTACAATATTAGTGTTAGTTCATAAAGAAAAACAAGAAATGGTTTTACATACGTGTTTTTGTTTTATTTACAACTTATATAATATGAAGAAGCGCACTTTGGCTCTGTCCGTTTCATTGTATTCAATTTTTTTGGTATGTTATCCAATTTGTAGCGGACATTTGTGAAATATAATATACATTTTATTATAATATAGGTTATATTATATGTATGTATATTTTATAGCTTCTTAAATATTCATTTATTTTAATTTCCAGGGCGACCACAACCATCTCTTCGTGCGTCAAGGTACCGGGTTACAAGGTCAAGCGGTGTTCCGCACAAAACTGTCGTTCAGACCGCACTCTACAGATTCGTTCACGCACAGAAAGATGACATTGTCCGTAGCGGACAGATCTACTAAGACTTCGGCTATTAAGATACTGTCGCAAGTCGGTACGGACCCCGATGCGGATAGGAAGTATCAGCTCAAGGTAATTATTTTTTATTATTAAGAAAATTTAGTAAACTAAGGTCTGGTTATCGAAAAAGACATTCTTTTGTTTCTTCGTCTTTGATTCCTGATTATTATTTCTGTTCTCGTCTATTGTCCACATCTTATCCGTTTCTTGCTTCTATACAATCAAAACATTGTGTACGGAGCGTCAACGTCGCTTCAGTTGCAGGTCATGCGTATTTTTTGTTACAATACCGTATCTTTTGATGTTAGTTGGAAGAAATCAAGACATTTTCTAGAATAATTGACGATTGTATGATACTTCATGCATTGCACGCCACTGCGTGGACATAGCAAAATGTATCTATCGTCATGTAGGTTGCGCGTAATGTGCAATAATGTTATTGAAGTGAAACTTCAATTATTATCATTATCATTACATAGTATAAAACAAAGTCGCTTTCGCTGTTCCTAGGTCTATTTGTAGGCTCAAATCTTTAAAACTACGCAACGGATTTTGTTGCGGTTTTAATAGATAGAGTGATCCAAGAGGAAGGTTATAGTATATATGTAATATGTTAGGTTTTAGACAAGGCGGGCGAAGCCGCGGGTGGTAGGCTAGTATTTAACAAATGAATAACTTATTTACATGCGATATTATGTAATTGTATATGTCCTATATGATGTGCACTAATAAACATATATGAAACAGAAAGAAGAGATGGAGCTCCGTGCAGCCATGCGTTCCCGCGCACACGCGCGGCCCAAGCGTCGTGCGGGGGGCGCGGGGGGGGCGGGCGGGGGTTTTTATAGATAGAGGGGTCCAAAAGGAAAGTTTGTTTTTGAAGTGAAACTTCAATTATTATCATTATCATTACATAGTATAAAA
>CAJQZN010040661.1:0-54644 GCA_907164685.1 Colias eurytheme
AAAAAAAAATGATGCAAAAAAATGATGCAAAAAAAATGATGCAAAAAGAATGATGCAAAAAGAATGATGCAAAAAGAATGATGCAAAAAAATGATGCAAAAAGAATGATGCAAAAAAAAAAGGAGAGCAAAAATAATGGTGCAAAAAAAAAGAGAGAGCGAGTTATTGAAGGGAGTCCGGTCCAATAACTCGGCTATAGGGATTGCAGATCCGGTCTAGCACGCTAGAGGGAAATCTGGAGAGATTTCCGGACTAGCACGGTTGCTGAAGGGCTTGCCGGACCAGCACATTGTTTTAATTGTCTTGTTCCCAGGTGCTCAGAAGTCGCTCGAGGACGAGCGTATGTCAGAATGGCCGTGACGGCGCCACCGTCGAAGCTTTAAAAAATAACGAACGGCGAACCGATATAAAGCAGCGCGCGCGCACGACTCGGGTCATTCGTTCGCCGACCGTTGCCGAGTGCACATCTATTACGTAGTAGCTTACTATAACTTATTTGTGATATTTATTTTATTAGTGGTCATAATTGTAATACCAAGTGATTGTATTAGAAATGACTGTATTGTAAAACTGACATGATTTAAAAGAGCAACTATGGAGTTTCTTGCCGGTTCTTCTCTGTAGATACTGCATTCCGAATCGGTGGTAAATAAAGAAATGTTTGAGTTAGAGGTGTTTCTTTGCTCGATTACCCAACGCAACGCCCACAGCTTGAAAATAGATCCACATTCTACACCTTTCGCCGACAAGTACATATTAAAATGATCTTTTTCTCATGGGAATAAGACCTACATTTGCTTATAAAAAATACTAGAAGCGTTATACAATTACCATCTTAAATATACGCTTTTCCACGGGATTCTGCACTCTATTGCCTTAAGATACGATTGTTTTTATATGAATGTATGTAAGTTTGCTAACATTCTATTACTTTACAAATTGTTGAACCGCATTGTCAAGCGATTCTAAACCTTATTGCTATATCAATACGATAGTTAAAACGTAAATACAAATTAAATTTGTGTTTTTTTGTCCCTACAGAATTGTCTCACGTCTCACGCTTAGCCAACTAGATAGGATGACCTAAATAGGTTCTAATCAAACTAACTTACTGAAATACGAGTCAAGGATCAGTCAAAGTCAGCAGTGAAATTATAATGAACAAATAAATTGTATTTTTATGTTCCAATTTGAAGTGATCAGAAATTCGTGTACATTTTTGATTGCAAGATATTTTTCAGAGAAGTTTTAATCAAACTTGGTATTTCTTTAATGTAATAGACTATTGCTATATTTGTTATTGTTATTAAATTAATGTAATCAATTAATAATAAATTATATTAAATAATAAAAAGACTGTTACCTTTGTCGTATTTTAGATATAGAAATTTCTATTATGCTAGAATGACTCATATTGTGTGTATGCCGCACCTAAATTCATAAATTGATCCATTTATTAAATAATTAAACGTTGAAAAAAATATTTATACCTGAATGTTTAATGTTGGAGACGTAGATAATCTATACATAAGTACAGATCATACCTATAACAATTTGAATTTGAATTTATTTTGCAGAATTTGTAGAGTCTGACTGACAATGGTTTCAAACAATTATTTTTTCGCATTCTATCGAATTTAAAATAGCTTACTTAGCTAATCTAAAAATATCTCATATTCAAAGAGAAAGCCGAAAATCTTTTCTTGTTAATAAACTTTTATTATTTACACCCTGCATCCTTTCGGCATGTCGGTCAATCTTTGATCCCATGAAGAATGCCGACAAAATTTCTATAAAATTTGCGTTCGTTGACAAAAAATGTCCTCGCCGACACAAAGGGCCTACACCGTTAGAACTCGAGGTGAAAAAACTGAATTCGAAATTTGAAATTGTGTTTATAATGGCCGCTTTTGAGTTTTGAGTTGCCGCGTTTTTGAGATTAAAAGTTGTTAAATATTTTGTAGAAGTTTATTCTTGAACTAGCTTTTCGCGTTGGGTGAATAAAAATATAGGTTTGGTTTTTCTTTGAATTACCTACCTACGTAAAAAATTTTGGTCTTTACTGAGTATACTTAGTTCAAGCTATACTTATTAAAGTGTCTGTATTTCTTTTTTTATTCTCTTTAAGTGCAATAAAGAATTGATAAATAAATAAATAAATATACTTAATCGTAGTTCTAACACACGTA
Organism: Colias eurytheme; assembly: GCA_907164685.1. Classification (NCBI taxonomy): domain Eukaryota; kingdom Metazoa; phylum Arthropoda; class Insecta; order Lepidoptera; family Pieridae; genus Colias; species Colias eurytheme. The sequence goes on from CAJQZN010040661.1 coordinate 2,190, forward strand.
GGTATATTATGTATAGCATAGTATAATAATAGTATACTAAATATACTTAACCGTTCCATTGGACTTACCTTACTAGCTTTCTGCCGCGCCGCATAGATCCCGTTCCCGTAGGATTTCCGTGATAAAACCTATCCTATGTGTTAATCCAAGTTACCCTCTATAAGTATACTGAATTTCATTGTAATCGGTTCAGTAGTAGTTTCGTGAAAGAGTATCATTTATCTATAACTAAGATAAATAGGTAGGTAGTACCTTAATAATATCATTCACTCACTCAGAGGCAAAATGTATAGGTTTTGGTAGCTCATTTGCTATCTAATACAAGGTTAGTGTCCCCGTCAAGGGGGGACGCCCTTGTGCATGTCGCTACCAGGGTGAACCTTCAGTTCACCCCCGCGTCCGCGTTAAAATGTAGTAGCCCTTCTGGCTAACATTGAGAGACACCACACAAAAAAAAAAACAAGGTTACTTAGCATGTTCCGTCCGATTTTGATTACGATTGAGTTGAACATAGGCACCCGTTACACGCTCAATCAAGAATGTGATCCTTGATCATGATCATTGATCTCAATCCAGATTGACTGTGTAATGTATTTGATTGACGGATCGTAAAATCTGATCAGAAAATATCTAGATTTTTAGAAATCAACGATCTCGATCTTTTGATCGAGATCCAGATTGATCGTGTAATGTAACATGCTGTCAAATTACGTCAGTCTGTGTTCGGAGCGCGATGGTATGGGACGACAACACACAGGTGTAACCATTTTTAACAGATGATCAAAACATGCCTCCTTCATCATCAGTAATTTGCGTAATCCTCTTCCTCTTCCGTACTATAAATTTCATCTAACAAGTTCGAATGTGTATAGATGTTCCTTTTTAGTAGCCACGGTTTAACCCAGCGTTTCCTCTTCACGCGTTTTTTTCAAATAACAGGCAATAATTATTGCTGCACAAACTTTGTTATTATTCAGATCTATTTAGTGGTTGTGAATGCGTGTGCATTTGACAATGTCGAACAGTGGACTGATATGATCTGGATTGACCATCTAATGTCGCGACGATCCACATAAAGATTCGTCAATCCGTCACCTGACTTGGATCGTGATCTGGATTGAGCGTGTAACGGGTGCCATAGCGATAGATATTCCCACAATCACATATAGATAAAGTAAAGTTACTATTTGTATGAGCTTTTGTATATCTTTCTAAACATCCATAAATGAAGTCCCGTGTCCCCGTAGTGGGGTAGGGGCAGATGCATTATTCATACATCTGTTTCACTGATCGATTTTTCTTTAGGGACAAGTAGGTGATCAGCCTTCTGTGTCCTGCCAGACTGAGACATTTTTTTTTTCGTCTCCACCGGGAATCGAACCCAGGACCCCTCGGTTCTACGCTCACGCGTCAACCACTGTACCGAGGAGGCGGTCAAACATCCATAAAATAAATGAAATAGATAGCAATGTACAGTGCTGAGTTAGCAATTTTTTAAAGTAGGTACCTTGCGTATCTGCGAACAACTTCTGTATGAGGTTATTGTATATTGATGTGTTTATTTTTATTTGTGACTAACGGTCCGCCCCGGCTTCGCACGTGGTACATATTTCGCAATAAAAGGTAGCCTATGTTCTTTCTCAGGGTCTAAAGATTATCTGTGCCAAATTTCATCAAAATCGGTCCAGTAGTTTATGCGTGAAAACAATACATACATACAAACCTTTCCTCTTTATAATATTAGTATAGATATTGTGCTCGTAGAATAAACTGTGCATGTATTAATGAACAGACGGGAATGCTAATATCTATTTTTATCTAGTAGGTATATTTTATCTCTAAATTTCTAAAGTAACTCTACATCTTCAGGAAGTTAGTGCATATTGATACACGGCTATCAAATTTCTAAGAACAAGTACCTATATCTATATTACATTATCTGTATTAATCCTCAGCCTCAGTGCTATTTTTGTTTAAAGATTTCTTACCTTTTATTCTATAATACTAATATGTTACTCAAATGATAGAAAACGTTAACATTATTGACTAGATGGATGCTTATGAATCTCTCAAGTCTCATATAAAATCAGATTAGCACATCAATATGAAATTTAGTACACAGATGCAACACATACCTACTCTGCAACACATACTCTGACCACTACTGTTGTATAAGTCAATATTAACAATAGGATAGCCACCAACGAAAGAAACGGAAAATATTTATCACTATATCAGCCATCAGAAGACACATATTTTTGTATATCTCATTATGTGTCCTATACACGTGTATTATACCTACTTAGCTAGATAACTGTATATTATGTACCTTTAAATTATCTAAACTGTAAGTATTAGCTTTCCGCCGTGGAGCAACCAGAAACCGTGTAGAACAGAACCAGCATTCCTAGTTCCCATTTTCTGGATTTTATCCTATGTGCTCTCTCATGTCTCAAACTATGTCTCTGTAACATATTTCTTGAAAGACGGTTTAGTGGTCTAAGCGTGTAGAAGAGTCAGTTACTTTTGCATTTTTAATATTAATTAGGTATAAGGATTAGGACATATTATATATCTAGTTATATACTGCTGCATTAGCGTGAAGTGAGCAGCAGAATTGGTAGTCAAGTTATCAAATAAAAGAAAGACACACATATTTTAACTTTATGTATAATATTAATTTAGAGTCGACGCTTCGGCAGTCTTGGGCCAGCTCGCACCAGGGAAGGTACCACATCCCTACAGAAGATCGGCGTGAAATACATACTTAGTACCTAGGTACTAATGATCCTGTATTTCTATTACTATTACGTAGCATACGAATGATCCTGTATTTCTTGCAATGATTTCTACTTCTTTCCCTTTTCAGTCGATTCATTCAGTCCCGTCGTCAACCCTTTCTTACTTTAAGTTTGTTTTAAGTTTTAGAATTATTTTTTGTGAAATCTTACGTATACTTTTTTGCCTTGTAATACCAACACTCTACTAAAAGAAATGAATTTTGTACCTACACATAACACAGATCCATTTTTTTATAATGTGTTGAATGTAAAACGTTGCTATACCTACTAGACTACTTATAATTACGAAAAATTCGTTCATAATTATTATTCTTTTATTTTTTTTTATTCCAGATAGGGAAGCACTAGACCACAGCCTGATGGAAAGCTAAGACGCGGTCTAAGATGGTACGCGCTTCCCTAGTAGGCAGGTACCGGTTCACTCTTCGCTTGAAGACCCCAATATTGTACTGGTTAATTAAATAATTAAATTGTATTCAGTGTTTTTTCTGAATACAGATGATATAATATATAGATAACAGATAATACAAAATAACTATAAAATTTTGATACATCAATACACTGTCAATCGCCCTCTGAAACTAAATTAATTTTTAATGTAGGTATGCTGTAAACATTAAATCTTCCTTCAAAAATTAAATCTTCGATAAATGTGCATTCTATAAAAAAATCGGCAAAGGGAAACGTGAATAGTGATGAAACCGACACAAATTTAGGAACAAAAGTTTGATGACATGCGAGATCTTTGAATGTAATTATTTTTAAAGAAAAATATTTACCTAAACACATTATACCTACTAAAAATAATAATCATCAATAAAACAATTATCATCGGAAAGAACTATTAAAAATCTATTTATAAAACAATGTAAAAGTAATTAAAAGATTGCCGCCAAAAGATGACAGACAATCCCAAAATAACTGTCATGAAACAATTGAATACAAATTGCTTTTAAAACATTTTCACTTTTAAACTGTTTATTGCTTTACAATCGGAATTATGTTGTAAAAGTGAAAACGAATAATTACAAGAACAAAATATAATTTCAATTTTAAGTACAGTTAGCGAGGTCTTTGTGAGATTTATTATTTTATGGTTTTAGTTTTAAACATTTTGTAATGCTAATAATGGTGGCCAAAATCCAATACTTACTTATTAATAACACTAGTTGTAGTAGAGACAGAGTCATAGATAGAGACTAGAGTGGTAGAAAATATATGAAGGAGCAAGGAACCCACAATTATCAGAGCATTAAAACAAAAAAATATGTAGGTACTAGGTACCTATATATAAAATTGATTCTGTGAATTGTTATAATACTTAAAGAAAACCTCACAGGTTATTTCAATACTCAAACTTTCGAAGTAACAATTTTAAATATTGAATCGATTTTATAGGTATACCTATAACTAGCCTTATTAAAAATTACATTAATTCGTAAACTATGTGCTAGATATTTTATATTCAAGTTTTTTTATGTAAAATATAAAATACATAGATTATTTTATGGAGTTGAGAAAGAAATAAAATTGTAACGTCGACGGACGCCCAAATACACGTACAGAGTCATTTCTAAGAAATAAATCGCCAATTTTCACTTATACTTGTTTCAAATTGATTGCGAATTGCGATACACATTATGAAAAAACGTACATTCCTTACGATTTGCATTCTTAATTATTCCGGCATATGTATTAGTTAACGAAACATTGTAATTTTGCTAAAAAAAATCAAGTAACAGATTTCAACTAGTTTTCTAAGCATTCATTTTCCAATTGTTTTTTAAATAGAGTTGTTTAAAATAACAATTGAATAATCTAAAATATAGAACATAATATTGTTATTATATTTCCTAAATACCTACCTACCTATAATAATTAAATTATAAAGAAGAGATAGCAAAAATATGTTTAGCTGTGCCTCTCGGTTACACCCGCGGCTGCGTGGCTCCGCTCCTGTTAGTCATAGCGTAATGATATAATAATACATATATCCTATATCCATAGCCTTCCTCGGCAAATAGGCTATATTACACGGAAATATTTTTTCAAATCGGACCAGTAGTTCCTGAGATTAGCGTGTTCAAACAAACAAACTCTTCAGCTTTATAATATTAGTATAGATATAACACTCAATAATAATGCAGCTTTCTTCAGCTTTTATTGATTATTTTTTAGGTAAAGTGTCAATTAAACACTCAGGTTACCTAGTAAGGGGTACCTGGAAGATACTGTTCAATGTAACAAAATCATGTATGAATTCATAAAATTTAATAAAGATTATTTATTTAATAGACTAGCCGCTCCGCGCGGTTGCACCCCCGTGGCTCCTCTCCTGTTGCTCGTAGCGTGATGATATATAGCCTATAGCCTTCCTCGATAAATGAGCTATCTAACACCGAAAGAATTATTCAAATCGGACCAGTAGTTCCCGAGATTAGCGCGTTCAAACAAACAAACAAACAAACTCTTCAGCTTTATAATATTAGTATAGATTATTTAATAAAGATTGATTGATTTATTTAATAATCTTTAAGTAAATCCATTGCAAACAATCAAATCTTTCCTCCTCAAAATATTAGCGAAGGGATATTTATCATTATAATAACCGGTAATTTGTTTATTAATGAATAGGATTATAAACATTATAGGAAATCCACTAATTTCGTTAATATTTTAAACAATGTTTATTTGTTAAACTTAGATTAAGGTTCCAAAGAATTCTATGACTTGTCTTCCAAGTATTATTACAAACAATAGGGTTTAGACCGTTATTTTCTATTGTTTTAAGTTTTACTATAACGGGGTTTAAATTTTTGTATAACATGATTATAAGGTGATTAGAGTAGGTACTAATCCTTTTTCTGTAATACTATAAAGTAAGACTAAAAACATTAGTAATAATCCTTTTTTTCATTATGAAAAGAATAAGTATAATATACCTACCAGTTTTGTTAAAATACCTATAATAGGTACCAATAATTGGTAGTAAATTCGTGTTTTAAAAAGTAAAATTGACACGATTTTGTAAAGCTATGAATTTTGTTCTCTCTGTTGTTCCTTGTGTAATATGTTTTGTCTCTCTCTTTAAAAATAAGTATCACAACACTACCAAATTTGTATAAATCCTGATTCATTTAGAAAACTCGAATTCAAAAGTATTTAAGCTATGATTTTTGCAGGATTAAAAATACATAACTGATACCTATAAGTTATATCTCTTTACTTATACCAAAATAAATGCAATATGTATAGTTAATAGTTATGTAGGTCTTGTTTTTGTTGCTCTATGTATTTAGACTTTTTCAGAATATAATCACGGACAAAATAGATATCACTTTTTATACATTTTATGCTTGTTTCATGTATTTTCATTAATTGATAACATAATCAAATTCTTTTTCGTTTTTCGTTATCATTCTAGCTTAGTATTTACCTTGTAAACTTAAAATAATTGTTATTAATGTAATTGAAATGTCTTAATTTTAAATTATATGTACATATTAGCAATCTTTAATATAATAATTAATTAATTATCATGCTTTTCAACTTTATTTAAATGTAAAAAGAACGAATAATATTTTCCTGTCCTTTTTTACTCGTTTTATATTATGAATTTTAAAACATCCGTTTTATAATGGTATTTAATCTCAACAATCATATGACCATATTACATTTTTCGTAATTTCATAGTACTTCTTTTGACGTTTTATAAATTACTAGCGACCCGCCCCGGCTTCGCACGGGTGCAATGGCGGCCGGCCGGTACCGCCGCAAACGCTACGTCCCGCAATTTTTAAATCTGTAATATCTTCGAAAATGTTCACTTAAATCATACGGTGTAAGGGCCATATAGAGCTATATTAAATGAACAATGCATTCAAGGTATTTAATTCGTTAAGGATTAATGCTGTATTGGTTAAAATCGCTTCGAAAATTAACCATTATTTTTCGTTTCAGTTTAAATTGAGTAATTAGATTGATACATGTCTGTGTTAGAAAACCTACGATTTTAGTTCAGTATCAAAGAAAATTTCTGTTTTTTTTTTCGTATAAAATGGCAGCAGATAACAATAACATTATTTTAACCTTTGAAATATCTATAAAATTTGCCATTGCTAAATGAAATTCTATTGAAATTTACTTTATGATCGTAAAAAAAGTTAGTACAAGTAGGTGTTTTATTTATTTAAAAATTCATACCAAAATTAATTTGCATAAATAAAGCTAAACAATAATTGTCATGGCTCAATTATACTAATTAAGTAGGTAGTTATGTAAAAATTGAGTAACACATATCAATAAATTGAAAAAATAGAGTCATGATGACGAGTCTCTTTTCGATTTTACTTTTTTAATAGGTATTTGTACATTGTACCGCCGCGCCAGGAAAATTTGAAAACACATTTAATATTTTAATGAAAATATACCTAGTATTGACTACTTTATGAAGTACTAGTGGTCCGCCCCGGCTTCGCCCGTGGTAGATACATATTTCGCAATAAAAGGTAGCCTATGTCCTTTCTCGAGTATCAAAATATCTCCATACCAAATTTCATGCAAATTGGTTCAGTAGTTTAGGCGTGATTGAGTAACAGACAGACAGACAGAGTTACTTTCGCATTTATAATATTAGTATGGATTATAATCACAATACGTTTCAAGAAGAGATACATTTTAGCTATCGCTATAAAATGATCAGCAGCTTTTTGAATAAATTGCAAACTAGTTCTCGATAATTCTACTAACAATGTATTTTATTACAAAAACGATACCAAGTACTAGAATACATTAGCATTATTTATTAATTCGCACCTTTAATTGCGTCTAAAATATGTCTTTTACTATGTACCTAGGTAATTTTATTACAAACTAGCTTTCCGCCCGCGGCTTCGCCCGCGTTCTCAAAGAAAAACCCGCATAGTTCCCATTCCCGTGGGATTTCCGGGATAAAACCTATGCTATGCGTTTATCCAAGTTACCCTCTATATGTGTGCTAAATTTCATGCAAATACATCCAAGGAATAAAAAGTTTCATACAAACTTCTATCCCCTATTTTACCCCTTTAGGGGATGAATTTTCTAAAATCCTTTCTTAGGGGACGCCTACGTTATGACATCTACCTGCATGCCAAATTTCAGCCCGATACGTCCAGCGGTTTGGGCTGTGCGTTGATAGATCACTATATCAGTCACCTTTGAGTTTTATATATATGTATATAGCTGATATAGTTTAACTCTTTAAGACCTTTTAACATTTACTGGCCTTAAATTAATCATATAATAATTACCATATTATCCAGTATTACTAGTTACTTTATTTTAATGTAAAGGATATAAATGTTTTAGCATTTATATAGTAAAATGCTATAAAACTGTCATTTTCTCAAATAAAGGACTGTCACTGTTTAGAAATAGGAAGGCATTTTTTATTATTATGGCGATTTACTGTAATCATAATATAAATAATAGATATCAAAAGAATAATTAAGAGATCCGAATATTGATTAAACGGATTATGGCATTTAGTATTTAATTTTTGACTAAAGGGCATCTCTCTACCTCCACGCTCTCTACATAGTCTCTACATTGCATTCGTATCAAGTTATTATAAAAAATAGAGTAAATTTTTTGATGTTTTTGGATAAATACATAATTACGATATAGGTATGTATACATTTTGTTAGACAAAATGTAGGTAAAAACTTTTGAGATCTTAGAGTCCATCTTTACTCAGTTTTAGGTATGTCATGATATAGGTGATGTTCTTTCAAGCAAAACTAATAAATCAATTTTTAATGAAATTTGAAAGTTATGTAAATTAACTATGAAAGTACCTACCTAATATGTAGGTATATAACATATCGACTAGTCATACGTAGGTTTTAGTTAGTACTTAGTAGATATAATATAAAATTAAGGTTAAATTATTTAAAGGGAAGAAGGTTAAAAAATAAAGTCTTTAGTAATTGGCAACTTAAACGATGATTTAATACATTTTATCTATATTACATAAGTTTTGTACAAAACAACTTTTCAGTTAATATACAACAGATTTCAATTCGACATTTTGCGAAAAATATAAAAAAACCTAACTTACGTATAAAGGAGATTATGGGAGAGTATTTTGTTCGATAAATTTACAATTAAATAAAACATTATTGCAGTGTTTGATTGTTTTATTTAAATTTAACATTATTACGTTCAATGCAAGGAAAATGCTTTAGTATAACTAAATCTACAGATAATTCCTGTTATCTTAGCTCATTAAACCACTTCTTATGATTATTTCATACAGAGCGCTGAGACAAACGTCAAAACGCTAAAATAGTACCTATACGCTATCGATACAAATTTACATAAGCGTATGATGTTTTGCCTAGGATTCGGTCACCCTACGTCATCGTCGTTAGTAGTGTGACCGAACCATTACCAAAATGTCATGAGATTACGTCAAAAAAAATTGTTAGCAGTTTCTATTCCTTAGCGTTATTCTATTCTCTGACATTCGTCTCAGCCTGCTTGTCGGTAAAGAAAAAATGTGTCAATAACTAACTTTTACAACAGATAATCCATTTTTATTTTGATATTCTATTCTTCGCAACTGTAATAGAATATCAAAATATCCTATTCACAGGAACATTTGCAAATATTCCATTTGATATAAAACAATATACATCTAACTAAACAAGTTCTTTGAATCAATTAAAAACAACTAAACAACTAATGAGATCTCCCACAAACATTAAAGAAAACTTGAAACAAAACGCAACAAGTTATTTCGCAAAAAATCGAATTAAAACGACAATTTGAAATGCCTAAATATCTAACTAATGGAGCAATTAGATAGGAGAACCAGACCCTTTCGTAATCACTGATTACATTACGTTACATTTACAAATATGTGATTATTAAGATAAGTAATAATTGTATACAGTATACACAGATAAGCGAAAAAGGTCTAGTTAACACAGCGACTAGGTTTGGGGCAACTTTCTTCATAACCAAACAAAAAACCAGTAAAAAAATCACAGTACATGAAATCAGTCAACAAACTTACAATAACAATGTATACGACAAACAGAACATAAAGAAAGCGACCCCGTCTCCTAACGATAATTCAATAATATCTTATAATTGGTTAATTTTATAATTTTGTCCAGTATACAACCTTGGCGGTTCCAATATGGCCGTCGCACTCACACTCATACGCGGCACAGAAATACACTAGTGTGTGTGTGGTCACCGCACATGCCACAAACCGAGGTTTAGAACACTTAGACGCGGCAACTTCACGATATGGTCCAAGCCTTGTGGAGTGATGCATGTACACCCGTACAAGTCTATGGCCTTCAGATTCAACAGCCCGTCGCCTAGCGCTCGCAGGCCCCTATCCGTGACTCGGGTACATTGGCCTATATTGAGTGTTTCTAGCTGCGATAGCCTCGCGACTCGCTCCAGACCTTCGTCCGTGAGTCGGCAAGCGCTTAATGATAGGGAGCGAAGTCCGGATAGGCCTAGAGTTGCGTGCGATAACGCCTCGTCTCCAACCTTATCGCAAAACGACACATCCAAGGCGCGTAATCTGCCGCTTTCCGCCAAATGGGCGACGCCAGCGTCTGATACGCCGTCGCATGCCCGTAAATTCACATCTTCCAAGTGCGGTAGCTTCGCCAAATGTCGCAGACCAGCATCAGTGACAGCAACACAAAAAGAAAGATTGATTGATTTAAGTTTAGGAAGCCCCGTAGCGGCATGCTTGAGAGCCTCATCTGTTAACCTTTGGCAGTCTTGTAATCCTAAATGCTCCAATTCTGGAGTTCCTCTGGCCTCGCCACCGCCACATAAGTGAGCTATACCATCATCATTTACATGCCAACAAGATCTTAGATTCAATCTACGCAGTTTTCTCAATCCCCACGCGATTAACAACAATCCTGTGTCTGTAACATTGCAACAGCCGCCTAGTTCTAACTCTTCCAAGTTTTTTAGTGACTGTGCTATCCTTCCAAGCGAGGAATCAGTTACCTGCTTGCATAGTGATAAATCTAGCCTTCGTAGCGCTGGTAGTTCGGTTGCGAAAGCGCTTGCAAGAGCTGCATCGGTCACGCTATAACAACCACTGAGGGAAAGCGATTCTAAACCAGGAAGGGCCGCCACGGCATCTCGTAAACCGCGGCGTAAGGAAAGAACTTGTAGTTTTCTAACGCCTCGCCTGGCTAGCGATGCAAATAGCACGGGCGCTGGTCTCCTTAAATGCAAAGCGGCTTCAACCCCTCGCCAAACGGACCGACGGTCAGCTGCATCTCTCCAAGAGCGACAAACTTGCGCGGCCCGTCCCCTGTCTCTCACGGGCAGTCTTTCGAATATCAACGCTAACAATTCGGGGTATAACCTCGAAATATGCGTTCCATGGGCCTCCGGTACCGGTTCTGGCACGTGAGCGGTAGACAAGTGCGGCCTGTGTAATCTGTACGGCGCGGTGCGGTTCTTTCTCCTGTTCACTGTGGGCAATTCGGTGAGACCTAGCCGGTCGTCGCGCCAGGACAACACTTCCTCCGTCCACGCACTCATCACTGCACTATAACATGTCACGGGTTGACGTTCGCGCGGTAGGAGCTGAGCGGACGTGCGCTCAGTGCGGGATCTGAGCGCATACTGCCGGTCGGGGGAGAGCGGCCCCCGCCTGCCGTGGGTCGGGCGGCGATTGGTCGCGCTCGGCAGCACGTGACGCGCGTCGTATCGATTTGGAGGCTCTGCGGCGGCATTTTTAAGTTGGCGGCCGGAGTGCCCGCCTTCGCCCCGCGCGGCTCGTGACGCCCGCTGCATAGATTATGTATTGAATACACGTGGAAATTTGTATAGTTGAGTATTTAGAAAATAAAGATTTTCATGGATTTTAAACGCGATCTATTCATTATATTATTAACCTGACGTTTCGGACATTTTGCAGCAAGCGGGAGGTCGAATTGGTCAGGCGTGTGGTGGAAAGACGCGGGTTCGAATCCCGCTCCGTGATAGATGTTTTCCATTCTTTAAAAAGTTTATAAATTATACTTGTTTATAATAAAAATGCAAAAAATATACATTCACAAACCAACAAAATACATGAAAATAACTCGCTTGCTAGTTGCTACACAACTTGCTCCACATTCACATAATTATATTGTCAGTCAAATAACATGCAATCAACTCTACATTCATACGTAAACATTGTATTTACAGTACTAAACATAATTTAAAGATCTGAATTTAAATACGCAATGACCTATTTACTATTGTCTATTAAATTATAGTGTGTTAATTTATAATAGGCATGACGAAAGATTTTGAAACCCTCTTCCATAATGTGTGTATACGTTTACTATACAAGAAAAACCCTATATTTCGGTAATATACTTTAATTTAACGAAGATAAAAGCCATTTTCCAAAAAATATTTATAAACTGTGCCAAAACAGCTCGTAGGTGTCATGGCGTAGGCGTGACGTCACATTTTGGTAAATACGTAATTATTTGTACGCATTGCGAAGAAAATTAAAAAAATATTTATTTAATATGTGTTATAGAAACGAATTTCAAAGTTTATAAGTGGTGTGCAGTATTGCAGTGTGAATCCACATAAAAATAATGCTCAAAAATGTGTAAGTAATTATTTTACGGGAAAATAATAAGAAATGATTGTATAAAGTTGGCGCGGAGAACCCCGAACCATGTATTCGTGAATTCGGAATTATATTTCTGTTCTGAGTCGATAAATCATACGTGAAACAATAGAAAATAAATAAAAATGCGTATTCTCAACATATTCATAAAAACAAAAAACATCTGATTTGAGTTGTTTACTTAAGCGTGACGTCACGCGTGTTTTAGTCAAAATGGCCAACTGCAGTATTTCAATGTTTTATTTTATTGATAATCTCATTAATCTTAATGTTTTTAAGATTTCTAAGTCACTATATGTAATTTATCCATTATACATTTTCCCTTAAAAACACTAATACGATCATTTATGGATACTGTCGTCATGCCTATTACATAATATTAAAATAATTTTTTATTTCAGGTACCTACAGCAGAACAAACAAACATAACATAACAGAATCAACTATATTAAATGGAAACTTTATTTTTTATATCATAGCTTAGTACCAAGCATATCCCTACTGAAAATTTAATGAATTAAAAAAGACACTATAAAAAGAGCGTGTGTGCCGAGAACACGTGTCAGAAGTGAAACTTCTTTGTCAAGATTAAAAGATATCAAAATCGTCGCTTTACTCCATGACGTTACGGTATTGGCATGATGCATACTTGAAAGTTTACTCTCAACGCGCCTAAAAAAGTTCACTTTAAAAAAAAATTGACCACCTGGAGAAAAATGTAAAGTCACATAAATTTCTCTCAGATTCCTCCAACAGTTGGCATAAACCGGTTGTAATAAAACACAAATAATCTATGATCAATCCAGTGATAAGGCGGCAAAACAACTCGTCGCGCCGTATATTTTCGTTCGCGCTGCACTTGCCGACGGTTTATGACCAATCAACGTTGGCCCCTGTCGCGATTCAATACATCACTTATTACAATGGTAAACGTAACACACAGAACTGTTACATGGGTCTTGGTTGCTGGTTGTTTGATATCAGACAACTATTAGACCTATTTCGCACGAGACCTCAAATAATCATTCTTAACATTTATAACTACTCTTGTTTATGTTTCATGTTACTTAATTAATAATGCCTTTAGAGTACTTTCCAAAAACATAATACAAATTACAAACTGCACTGAATACAAGCTGAATACTTTATTTTTGATTCAGTCTGTAGGACAAATTGTAATTTGACCTACTCAGCATTTTTAAGATAATGTAGTTTTTAATGTATGTATTGAGAGAAGGTAATTTTTAACCTATAAATGCATCAGTTTTTACTAAAAAAATAATATTTTAAGCATCAAAATGACATAGCATTAATTCCCGACAGTCAACGTATTCCATAGTATAAAAAACGCGGCTTCAAAACGCTGCATATTACTTGGCCTATAGTTGCATTTCACGCGTTAAAAAGCTCTAGTGCGTATTAGGCCTTACAAGGTTAACCGGTCTCTATCGTTCCAAATATTATATTCACTTTAGGAATTAGCATTGCATTAAATTGATAATTTGTATTTAAGATACAGTTTAGAAAGTTGAATTTGTAAATTATTTGCTTTTAATTGTCTCACAAACATAGTTTTAGTCATCATTAATATGTACATAATTTCTAATGTAAGTATTTAATAAATTACTTCTTCAGTTTATACGTATTTTATTTGAATGTTTGTTAGGAAAGAAAACTTAGAGTTGCTTTTTTTAATTCGTTTCTTCAATATACATAGTGAATTAAGAACAATTGTTACATATTTAAGTCTATTTATTTATTATGTAATTACTATCATTATACTTGTATACGTAGTATCTTAGATTAAGGATTAGTCTCCGCGCGCGCGCTACGACTAGATACCGCCGGCGTACTTGAAAAATGCGGCAACTAATAGTACGCCGAATTCGGCGTACCCAAGCCAGTCGTGTCACAAGCATTGTGTGGAGAGGGCGAACCGATAGTTTATAAAGATTTTGAACAAAATCTGAAGTAAAATGCCTATTTATGTCATAAAACTATTTAATAATAATACAACAAAAAATAAGAAAGACACTGGGATCACGTACCATCACTAAGTATCGTATTATTCGAAATTTCTCCTTTACTTCGAAAATTTTTTCTACGAAAATACGACGCCATTCAGTGTTGCCGTACTGCATATCCAAAAAAATACACGTAGTTGAGGGAATCTTTTAGCAATAATTTGAACTTTTTTTTTTCAATACTATTACTAACACATGTATAAAAAAGTATAATAACAATAATTTATTTCTGTTTAACCATGTTTAACTGACTTATATAATATGTTTTTTTTTTATTTACGCTTTTTTACTTTTAAACGACCTTTGTGACTATAGTATAGTAGCGTCGCAAGTAGATTTAAGTCGCATGTTCATGGATTCGATTCCCGGCCAGGTCAGGATGAAAAAAAATATTTTTCAAACTTCTTTCCAAGATGCCAGATTTCCCATTTATGAGGTAAAATTTATGTAGCTGGCAGCCCAATTCTTCACACACACTAGCGTCTTTACAAATTGCCTAACACACACTACAGAAATGAGTTGCCGCACTCACAGAGCTATTGTTTTTAGGTGGGGCGGTATCTAGTCGTAGCGCGCGCGCGGAGACCAATCCTTAATCTAAGACGTAGTATATTATTATTAGTCTGTGATTATACTATGGTATTACATGAGGCAAGTATGCGACTCATATTATTGTCATTAGAACTAAGATGTAGATGATTGTTATTCTTTTACTCATAATATCCAAAAACCTCATACCTATCATCCTTGTATACAATATCAAAGTTAAAAATAACTCCTTCAGTTGAGTTTTTCATAATTCTTACATAAATAAATATTTATTAATTTTCCATTTTTCATTTAAAATACATTATATTATCATCCTAGTCAGATATTCACCACATAAATCAATCCACGTAGATGTTATCATACAGATTATAATATTTATCTAATTAACATAAATTAATTTCACTCTATCCATACCTAATCAACTTTATTTAAAAGAAATATCGATTATCTATGATTTTAAAATCACGGGACTGGCATTCTAAATTAAAAAATACATTTTAAATAAAAAAAAACGAAGAACGAGTCAAGTGGAACGCCAGAGACCACTACCCGCACGCATGCACGCACACATGCACATCAGCTGATTTACATTTTGTATTTATCCCTTTATACATTCATGGAAATATTATCCTTATAATTATAGCATTAAAGTTGATTTTCATTTAACATTAATTGTGCATTTTCTATGAGGAAATGTATATTTAATAAACGATTTTGATCCGTATTCTGTTGCCATAAGTTTTATATTAGCTTGCGTCAAATTAGAACAAGCAAATTTGAACATTAGATCTAGGATGTTAAAGTCCGTTTTATCAGGGTATTAAAAACAAGGCTACTTATAGTAACAAAGGCATCTGCTTAGCATCGTTGGTGTGCGTGCATTTACCTGTGTGTTTATTTTTAAGCATAGTGTTTAATAAAAAACCATTATTTTAACTATTATTTACATCCATATTATGTTTATCAAATTGCTTCGTGTAATAAAATGATTACTAACGTTAAATATTATGTGGTTTGTTTTTAACCAAATTTATCATAGCAGTAGTAATTAGTTTCCTAGTTACTTCAACAATAAAAAAATCTTCAAATGTTGTAACTTCAAATTATTCATACTTTTAACGACAAATGAAAATTACTTTACATAATACATTATGTGTACGAACCAATTCACCCCATTTATAATTAAATTTCATAAAATATTACTCATAATAAATTGTAGCCTCTAGTAAATAATACGGTTTTGCTAAATCATGCTTGCAGTAACTTAAAAACATTGATCAACTTTTCTAGTAAGGAAGCACTACAAGTCTTTAATAGCGGGTATCTTACTTTAATTATTCGTTATAAAATTATTTAATGCATTAAAAATGTCTGAAGCCAAACAAAATAAACCGTAACTTGGAAATATCAGGCGCAAACTATGTCGGAACGCAGGCATGATTCACGTCTTAGTTTTTTTTTACTGTCAGCCGGAGTAGGGCATGCACCCGGGTTTACCCGGTTCCGAAAAACCCGGGTAAACCCGGGTTTTTTGATGATCTTGAGAACCGGGTCTGAATAGTATGAAACCCGGTTCTCCCGGTTCCGACCAAAATATTAAAATATGAAGTATTATTTATATTTTGCTGCATTATTTTAACAAAATTGTATCTGGCAACGTCAGACTCACGTGCATCGCGAATTTTCGTGCCACGCCTCAAGCGTGGCTCTGATTGGTTGTCTAACCTTAGATGCTTTAAGTTTCCTACGGTTGTATTACCAAAAAAAAAATTAGGCTTCGAAAATGAAAAAAATTAGGCTACAGAAATATTTTTATTAGATTTGTCGTGAATTTGAAAAGCTGTTGATTTTACTGTTTCATATAATGATCCAGTCATGTTTTTATTTTTGGTATCAAGCTGAAATTTATATCGAATAAGTACAAGTCTTCGGTCCCTTTTATGTGAAAAAGTCAAACTAAAAACACAAGCCAACGCATCAAAAGATACAGCCGTAAATGCTGAAAATTTCGCAAATTTCGACATCCGCATGGGACTCAAACCTACAGCTGGGTACTTTTCATGAACACAGAGCCTTTAAATTTGGTAAAAGTAACGTCTTATAACACAGATAAAGAAAAAATTGCTAGAAACATAAATTTTAAAGTTACAACATTATAAAAAATAGGTTTGTTTGGAGCCCTCGGAGCACGAGTCCGACTCGCACTTGGCCGGTTTTTTGCTTTACAGTTTGCAGTTAATGAATTAGGTTTAAGTTTATTTTATGTGCTATTGTGATAACAAGGTACTTTACAAGACTGATAAATAAAGAGAAGTATTGAAATTTTGTTTCTTAATTAATTTAATAAAATAAGATATAAGCCGCGTAAAATAAAAGGCCCATCAGGTACTTTTACAGTTACTTTTGTTTAATTTCATATTTTTTTCCGAAGTATTATAAAAGAACCGGGTAACCCGGTTCTACCCGGTTCTGAGCTCGATTTGGAACCGGGTTTCAGAAACTTGGAACCGGACTCGGTTCTGCATGCCCTAAGCCGGAGGCAAGGCGCGCTTTTTGTGCCGTTTCCCGCCTACCTGGGTTGCCATATGGTTCAATGTGGTAGGTACAAAATAAACAAAACTTGTAACATGCATAAAATGTTATGCGCACTTGATTGGAAAAATATCCTCGTGAAGATAATGCATGATGTACCGGATAGCGGTTGATTAAAATTTATAACAGAATATGCCTAAATATTTTGCTTACACACATAAATAAGTTAATTTAATTGCAATAATAATGGAAATAAATATATTATTGAATAGAAATAACATTTTTATAAGCAATTATGAATTAAGTAAATAGCAACAGTTTTAAAAAATGTGGCAAATAATATATTCAAATTTTAAATAAATGTTAAATATTTTCGAAGTAAATAATAAGAAAAAAAAATATTGTACATTCGAACCTAGAAGCAACTTCATTTTCGGCAATGTTAGTTAACAAATTTGCACAGCGACATCCATCGACGGATAGAAAATAAAAGTTTACATTTTGTAACAATAGGTGGCGCTTATATAAAAACTAAGTGACATCTAGTGAGGAGTAGTAAAAATATTTTTAGTGCTATTGAATTTCTTCTTTAATTTAATAGATGGCGCTGAAAACAAATTATGTAAGTATCAAAATACGTATAATTCCTTTCGTTTCGGAAATCGGATAATATCCCTTTTAAAAATTAAGAAATTTTTTGTTTCATAGATCGTTTTTTTACAACAATAATGATTTTGAATAGACCTATTAATTTATTTATTATTAATTAATTAATTTTTAAAAGGGATATTATCCGAAACGAAAGGAATTTTTTAATATGTTACGACTACACTTAAAAATATGAATGCTTTCAGTTGTATCCTTAGGTTGTAAGTATCTTTATTATTTTCTTGTTTGTTATACAGAATAGTCTTATTGATCATTGTTTTATTTGCTAACTCAAGCTAATACTTAACTTGCGCGCTGGACCTCCCGATAGAACAGGGACGAATTGAACATTATTAAATATTTTTAACAATTTTATAACGATAATTTCCAAGTGGGAATGTGTATTCCATAATATTTTCATTTTATTAACACTTAGTTAGTCAAAAACCAGCTAATTAGGAAATACGATCAAATTTTTACATTGAATTCCTATTCAGTGTGCTAAATTGGGACATAATAGCGTACGGTCTATTGGCTATTATGTCCCAATTTATTTCTAACTTTTTTTTTATAAGCCTCAGGTAATTATTATTAGTTAGGTACTAATAGAGGAAAAGAGTAAAATTAAAAGCGATAAAGGTCGCATTTGAACTGGATTGTAGAGCTGTATAATTTCTAAATTATAACTAAACTAAAACTAGGTACCGAGTCAAATTTTATTTAGAACTAGCTTTCCGCCCGCGGCTTCGCCCGCATTTTCAAAGAAAAACCCGTTCCCGTAGGATTTCCGGGATAAAACCTATCCTATGTCCTTTCTCGGGTATCAAAATATCTCCATACCAAATTTCATGCAAATTGGTTCAGTAGTTTAGGCGTGATTGAGTAACAGAAGACAGAGTTACTTTCGCATTTATAATATTAGTATGGATGTGGTAAGTTTTTACTAGAACTAGGTACATTATTTAAAAAGAAGTTTACGTTTTTTAACACGCTTTGAGATATAACTAAGTAGTAAGTAGTCAATATGTATCTTTATATCCTTTTTGCAAATTAGGTATTCTTCCAATCCATATCTGTCTATCGACAACATGCTAGAGTTGTTTTGAATCAAAATGGACAAGAACATTGGACATGAACACATATTTACTGAAGGCTTAAGCAATGTAGCACTTTTTATTACAATAATACTAATCGAGAGATTATTAAGTATGTGTGTATAATTTTATGTTTATTAGCTGCTGAGTTGACGCATCATCTGTAGTTCACTTTTATGATTTTTCAATATTTTTAAGTAATTATATAAAGTAAAGTAATAAAATATATACTTAATATTTTAAATAACATCTTTACACAAAAATTCTTATATAATTTAAACAAAAATTGTCTGCCTGTTTATCATATGAAATAAATAGTAGTAAGTCTTACAAAGTTAATTAACATAATTAGAATAAATCTCGGTAAATATAAAATTCTCGTATCACAATGTTAGTTACTATATTCCTCCGAAACGGCTGAACCGACGATTTTGTGCGACGATTGGGTAGATCTGAGAATCAGCCAACCGAAACACCGAAGCGGGCGAAGCCGCAGGCGGAAAGCTAGTAAACAATAATTTCAATATAGTGTACATTTATGTAGTTTGTGCATATGGCAACTTTATCGACCGGGTACGACTTAGTGCATTAAATCAAGTCCAACGGTACGACGAAACCAACAATAAAATATTTTCACTTTACAGAATATTATCATAATTATACGACATTTACTAGAAACCAAACATAATTAACAATTCATATTAACTTAATTTGATTTTTATATGTTAAATAATTACGAATTAAAAGATGCGTATCTATTAATTCGTATTTTTACAGCATAAACTTTTGAAATTTACAACTTACAATACCATTCAACAAAATATAGAGCAATATTTGGAGCTGCTTATTTAATGTTATTGCTTAACAATTCTTGGACAGTTTATTTGGTATCATTAATTATGTAGGAAAAAATTTAATTTGTTAAATTGTCATGATTTGAAAATAGCAACTACAGAGTTTCTTGTTGCCTCTCTCTGAAGAAATTGCTCTACTTAATCTGTTTATGGATACTACATCATTAAATCTGTCGATCAATTAATTGCATAGGCTCTTTATCAACTGCCTGAATGTCTGAGCCTTATCATTTTGACAAATATAAAAACGGCGCATCGTTAAAGAAAAATTAATGAAACAGCGCCGTTTTAGAACCGAGGCTATTAAAGAATCGTCAGATTTAACCAATTGGCTACGACATAGATATTATGTGAAATGTTAATTCAAAAGCGAATAAAAAGAAGAAATAAATAAATAGTTTAAATGAGTTTAAGTTTGAATATAAATAAAAGCTACTTCTTACTTATTATATTTATGCTCTGCCCTATTCCTCTCCTCAAAATACTCCTCTTCTCCTTTCGTACGTGTGGTTGTCTGGAATAAATCGATATATAGCGAAAAGACCGCCATTTGTTTTAATTTATAATATCTAATCACACAGAGAGCTTAATTTTCACAAGAAGCTCTAATCACACGGAGAGCTTAATTTTCACAAAAAGCTCTAATCGCACGGAAAGCTTAATTTTCACAAAAAGCTCTAATCGCACGGAGCTTTATTTTCACAAAAAACTCTCTTCGCACGGAGAGCTTAATTTTTCTCATTAAGCTCTAATCGCACGGAAAGCTTAATTTTCACAAAAAGCTCTAATTGCACGGAGAGCTTAATTTTCACAAAAAGCTCTAATCGCATGGAGAGCTTTATTTTCACAAAAAGCTCTAATCGCATAGAGAGCTTAATTTTCACAAAAAGCTCTAATCGCACGGAGAGCTTAATTTTCAAAAAAGCTCTAAGCGCACGGAGAGCTAAATTTTCACAAAAAACTAATCGCACGGAAAGCTTAATTTTCACAAAAAGCTCTAATCGCATGGAGAGCTTAATTTTCACAAAAAGCTCTAAACGCATGGAGAGCTTAATTTTCACAAAAAGCTCTAATCGCACGGAGGCTTAATTTTCAAAAAAGCTATAATCGCCCGGAGAGCTTAATTTTCATTAAAAGCTCTAATCGAACGGAAAGCTTAATTTTCACAAAAAGCTGTAATCGCACGGAGAGCTTAATTTTCACAAAAATCTCTAATCGCACGCAGAGCTTAATTTTCATTAAAGGCTCTTATCGCACGCAGAGCTTAATTTTCATTAAAGGCTCTTATCGCACGGAGAGCTTAATTTTCACAAGAAGCTCTAATCACACGGAAAGCTTAATATTCACTAATAAAAATAACTGCGTTAAAAACAACCGACTTCAAAAACGGAAAAGTAAGAAATAAAAAAGATTTGACATTATTATTTACTACATATTATTTATATGTGCTATTTATTAAAAAGGTTTGATGTCGGTGCACGGGCTTAATACTAAGTGCTTAATGTTCGGCACCAGCTTCAAACCTATTTAATAAATAGCACATCCATACTAATATTATAAATGCGAAAGTAACTCTGTCTGTCTGTCTGTTACTCAATCACGCCCTAACTACTGAACCAATTTGCATGAAATTTGTTAAAGAGATATTTTGAAAGAAATTTAAAGAGAAAGGACATAGGCCACTTTTTATTGCGAAATATGTACCACGGGCGAAGCCGGGGCGGACCGCTAGTAAATAAATAAAAGCTAACTTAAGTATTTATTCTACACATATTAAACCCGAAAATATAACGCGTACTAAAGCGTATCCAACTTACCTACTCCAATAAACAATAATTAGCATTATTAATAAGTTTTCAGTACAACAAAACGAGTTGAACTTATAACAAAACAATGTTGGAATTCAAGAATCAAGTTTTGATTCAGTCTGTACGCGACCTTGACGGGGGACGAACGACTTATAAGTTAAATAAATAACGGGACTTGGTTTCGTGAATTGTGAAAACTAATGTTGTGTATGTGCATGTGATTTAACAGTGTAGATTTGCAGATTTTTAATGGTGATTTTCTATAAATAAAATCATAAATGTATTGAGATTCGATTGCTCTTATATTTTGGTACAATGATAGAAACCTACATATACAAAAATTTTACATGGCCAATTTTAATATTTATAAATCGCAATACAGTTAAACTTGCCTTGATAATAATTATAATATGTGAAAAAAACACAATTATTAAAACCAAAAGCTCAATGGCAAAGCTCTTTGCCATTTTTCGGTAATTGTATCGTTTTTATTTGTTCAAAGAAATTTTGCAACTTTAATATAAAACAAAGGGTTATAGTAGTTCACAAACATACTATGTATAATATTAATTATTAACCTATTTTAAATATATGAATAATTTTACAATTTTAAACAAATAATAATAAAAAGAAGTTCTTGAATGACTGTAGAACTATGAAGCAAATAATATAATATGTTTAAAACTTTTAATATAAAACTCTCTTAAATAAAATAATAATATACTCTTACACACTGAAAAGTTTCTTGCAATTATGTCTCCACAATATCGTAATAAATTTGAATCTTAATAGATTGATAATTTAGTATTTCATGTTATATCTATCGTGTTTTATTAAAGGTAGAGTCATTCGGATTCGCATAATACCTCTATGTACAACGTATCAAAAATATTAAATCAATCAATAAGAAACATAACATAGAGTCGTCGAAAGAGCGCTTATTCGATTAATTCATTGATCATACTAAACTTACATACTAAAATCTGTACTACCTAATATTATAAAGCTGAAGAGTTTGTTTGTTTGTTCGAACGCGCTAATCTCAGAAACTATTGGTCATATTTGAAAATTATTTCGTTGTTAGCCCATTTATCGAGGAAGGCTATATAATATCATTACGATTTACGTTAAGACCAACAGGAGCGGAGCCACGCGGGTGAAACCGCGAAGCGCAGCTAGTACATATTAGATATCAGAAATAAAGTAAATATTACCCGCGGCTTCTCGAAATGAAAATAAATTCTCATGGGTATGACATGTTTCACCGCTGTAAAAAGCCTATAATTTAGTTTTAATTGTTTTCAAAGTACCTACCAATAGTTTAAATAACAAACAATAAAAAATACACTAAAGTATTGTATTATGCTACCTACGCCAAATAGTTTCAGCTCGACTTCTTAAAATTATACATATGGGTGATTATACAAAAATGGGGTAACTCGATGTCATCAGCCAATTTAAACAAAGTCTTATTATATTTTATTCAAATAAAAATATATATTAAAACAATGAAGCGTCCTTTATTTGGTCACTCAATTTCACTTCTTTATTTAAAATACAAATGAGTAAAAAAAATAAATTAATACTTCAAACGTCAGTACTTTGGCATGTCACAACTCCGAAAACCAACAATCAAGTGACTATCGTTTAAACATTATCATCGATTTAAGAAAACTTACTAATTCACTACAATCTTTGATGTACATAGTATTATATACTACAACTTTCATAACGCAATGTTTTCCATTTTATTTAAAAAATAAAACGAAACTTTGTCATCGTTTTCACTAGTCAGTCCGTTGTGTGTTTTTTAAATTTGAAATTCTCGCTAAATATCACCAAGTCAAGGTCAAATCCCTGTCTAAGTATTAATGTTGGTAATGAAGTAACTTGTGCACCGCATATTTTGACGGCCGTCATAACTGTATCAGCGCATGGGTTGTGTTTGTCCTCTAAACTCGTGCTGGGCCAGTCAAATTTTCAGTCCTATGGTGAGTCGTTATTTTATTGTTAATCTGATTTTTATTTTCATTTATAAATGGTTAACTATGATTTGTAAAAATATAGTTTATTGATATAAGAAATTAGGCAAAAAAATATAATTTGTGATTATAACATCATATTAAGTCCCTTTTCATCAATCCGCTGGCATCAGTTCTTTGTCAGATATCGCGCCAGAGGACTGACGCGACCCCATAGTACTGATGATTCTATCGTTTTCGAGAACTTTTCTCTTGATTGATATTGGTATAAGCATTTCTATTTTATATTTCAGTTTAAAACATCATGCGCCACGCTAAAAGAAACTCAATTTGACTAGGGAAGAAACATTTAAAAAAGAGTAGCAAAGAAAAGAGCTATTGAAACAAACTACTAATAATTTTATTAAAAAGATCTTATTTTATTTTAATTATTGATTTTGATGCTTTCAGGGCATAGCTTTTTATATTTATCAGATAAATAAGTATATATATAATACAGTGAAGTAAAATTACCTCAAAATAACATAAAAGTTAATTAATATGCTTAACAACATTATAAAAATGTCAAGGGGCTCTTATAAAAACTCAGATGAGACTTTCATTCGAGCCTTTGGTTTTTAATTTTATTATAATTAGTACTTTTAACATAAATATTGTTAGATTTTTAGGGCTCCGAACCTCAAAAGGAAAAAACAGAACCCTTATAGGATCACTTTGTTGTCCGTTTGTCTGTTAAGACGTTTTTTTTTAAACGCGTGGAGGTATCAATCTAAAATTTATATTGGATACTCAAGATTAACCCTTGGCATGCCTGGTAGGGTCTGTCAGACCCACACCAACGCGCGAACCGTTGTAGTTCGTTTAAATTTGAATTTCGCGCCTCACCGTTTTTAGTAGCTGGCCGTTACTAACCGCGGAATGCCCTCCGCCCGCTTCCTCAGCCCGAGGCGAGCTACGAGCGTAAAAGGACGTGCTTAAAGTGCGTGCGGGTCCCACAGACCCCACCAGGCATACGGCGTGACTTTATTTTGTAAGTATGTATTTTTCTTTTTTCTTATAAATATTGGAATTCGGCGTTAAATAATATTAGTTTGTACATTACATTATCCTATTTTATTGTATTTTTCAGTTTAATCATGAATAAACAACTAACAGACGAGGATATAGCTAGTTTATTATTCTAAGAGTTAGATGAGGAAGACTTAGTTGCATTTGATTGAGGAGGAAGAAAATGATGCAGGCTCCACCACTTCGGATACTGAAATGGAGGTGCCTCTGTCCATCCATTAGTACATTTGTGAGACATGTAGTTGTCACATTTGTCTTGACCACTCGATTTTTCAATGCGCAAAGTGTTACCAAACCAAAGCTTTACAAAGTGTAAATGCAAGTGATGAAGACTAATTATTTTGTAATTTAGATTAAGTATATGATAGTGCCTTACACTGGATTAAAGTCTGATTATGATTTCATTACTTTTGATACTAATTATATGTTAACAAAGTTACAGTCATGAAATGTTGCTTAAAAATGTGAGTTAAAGTTTAATTTCAAATATTTTAATAAAGTTGATTAATTTCTAATGTGATTTTTTTACTATCTCTTTTTTGCCCTTTAAGCATGCGTCTTGAATCATTAAATCATCTTACATAATAAAATTTATAGAAAAAAAATACCATTTTGAAATCGGGGTCTGAGAGACCCACCAGGCATAGAGTGTAACTTTTGCCCACCAGGCATGCCAAGGGTTAAGAACCCTTGGGGTTGTAAAAAAATTAAACTTATAACGCAACGCAATCAAAAGATACCTACATCCGTTAATACTGCAAATTTCCGCAAAATTCAATATTCGCATGGGAATAAAAAACACACAGGATGCTTGCCGTGTATACAGTCTACTATAAACTGTATAGTCTACTTGGTAAATAGCAACGTCTTATAACACATATAAAGGTAAATTGCTAAAAGTGTAAATTTTAAGTTACAAACATAATAAAAAATAGGTTTGTTAGGAGTTCAACTCACGCTTGGCCGTTTTTTTGTTTCTATTGTTTGTGAATTACTTGAAATATTAAGTTAAACTAAGTCAAAGTAGTAAAAGTTAAGTAAGAGAGTAAGAATATTCACGTTGCGTTAAATGTCAGAAGGCTGGTATGAAAATTGAGACATTGCTATTTCCCAGTATCACATATTATTAACTATCATTTTTAAACGTAACTAAGTGATTTTAATACTTAAAAGACATATGGCATTATTAAAACTAAGAGATTTGTAGTAATATTCATTGAATTTCTTTAAGAATATTACAATATTGTGTTTTTATCAGTACCGTGTTAGCCTCGTCAGTCCCCTGGAGGCCAAATCCAGAAAATTTCAAATATCTCAAAATCTACTTAAAAAAGTGGCTGGCCCGATTTGGTACAATATATTCATTAGATTAGCTATCATATACACCCTAATTTGTAACAATCTGATATAAAAAATATAGTAAACAAAATATGCTCAAAAGTTACCCCATTTTTGTATAATCACCCATATATAATATATCTGTAGCGAATACATATTATACATATAATTGGTGGCTGTATCTCGATTCTCGATTCTCGCAATCTTATTAGATTATCAATATATCTAATCTAAGGGAAGGAATCAATGTTTTCTTTTCCTTTTATCTTTATTATTTTTAAGCTATTGCATAGCTTCTATCGCGTGCCTTGAGCGCGGGACCGAATCGAGAAATTCCGTAACGAAAAAACCTCACGCTCCCCACTCCGACGGACACGGTGGTGTGGCTTGAAGGCATGCTATGCAATAGCTTTACCGCGGCAGTCCCCGCCACACGTCATTTTTTTTTATTTCTATATCTCATAAAAGTTCGCAATTTACAGTAACATCTAATAAATGTATGAATCTAGGATGACAGCCAAACGATTCAGACCAAACTTTAGGAATCGTAATAGAAATTTAAAAAATAAAAATATAATAGAACCTAAGTCTACCAAAACTTTACCAAGAGCTAGTTGTAAAGGCATAAAAGAAAATCGTAAATTTTATGGAATATAATTTCGTTTTAAAACTTGATAACAGATCGTCGCCCTTTCCGACTAGAATTTACTGCGGTTATAAACATTTTCGATTTTAATTAAAAACTTTAATAAATTATCATAAAACTCATTTTTACTAATTTATTTTATACTTATGTAATTACAAAATAGTTGTTGTATAGTATAGTAGTGTAGTATACAGGGTGTCCCACTTTCGGTAGGTATACTAAGCGCAAAGGGATTTGTAGTTTTGCATACGCTGAGTACGTAAAAAATAATTATAAAATTCCAGACGCATTTTTTTTTAAATAGAGGAATTCTTAAAATTCCATGTGTACACCCCCAACAAGCAAACCGCCCAACTTTGCCACCCGCATGTGAGCTATCGTTTAAGATTATGTTTTCATAGACAAAATACTCACATTAGCGAAGCGGTATATGCCGGCTGCGCGAAGCTAGAGACGAATACATGGATTTAAAGGAAAAATTTAGCAAAAAATTTTTCGCGTAATTTTGTTATTTAAGTATTTTTTATGTGATCAGTGTATGCAAAACTACAAGTCCCTTCGCGCTTAGTATACCGAAAGCGGGACACCCTGTATAGTACTTATAGTAATACATATTTTAAAAGATATTTTACCAGTACATTTTTAATACAAAGTTTAACAAAATAACAGAAGTGTTTTCTAACGTCATAAGATTTAAATTTTCTCGCGATATAATAAGCTTTCTAAATAAAAATATTTCATCCCCTATTTAATCTATTTGAGTTAGGTTTTCATGACATCGTTTCATACATTCCTTATTCATGACCTATACTTTCCACGGATTGTTTATATTTAATTATTTATAATAAAGTTTTAATAATGCAAAATAGAAAAGAGTAAGTTAAAATTCAATAATTTTAATGAACATGTTGCAAATGAGGAAGTTAACAATGCCTAAGTAACTTGGCCCGCCCGTTACGATTATCTCAATGCAAAACTTTAACCCTGCCCTTTATTGGCAATATAGTTTATTGCGTTGGTTTTTTGTTTTAAATCAAATGAATAATTTTACTTACAAACAAACAAAACATCAAAACATTCCTTTGTCTCTTTCCATGAAATCTATATCTATATTTCATTCGACTCTATAATTTTGTTAGTTTTTACTTCCTTATTAGTTCATTTCCGAACACAATAAATATATGTAGCATATTTTTATAAAAACTACGGCCCCGTAAAATCAAATTAGTGCATAACAAAGAGAAATCGAGATTAATGCGTAACATAAAAGAATCGACAAAGGGCCCGATTATAATAGCTCAGAGAGCGACGCGTCGTGGCGACTGAGTATTTAGTTCTCACGATATTTTCATATTTTATACGGTTTAAAGTCGTGTTAGTTGAAATCTTTAAATAAATAATGGCTGGAGCTATTTTAGTATTTAATAGCTCCAACTTTAGTAAGCCTAATAATTTTCGTGTTTTCCCCTAACCATTGTAATAGGGAAATACGAAAATTTCCCTAAAATACAAATAACTATGTTACAAATTACATATAATGGAATCAAAGTGAAATATTGCTTATTAAATTGACTCTACTATAGATTTGATTATGGGTAGATTTAGTTCACTATGTAAAAAATAACATGTGCATATTGCAGTTACAAAATATAAAATACTTCAATTTTGATCTCCTGTTTAATGCTAAAATACACAATTTTCTTCTTCGTTTTTCGTTTAATTATATACATAAAATAAAACTATAGGTACCTAAATAGATATTTCCAAACAATGATCTTTTCCTATAACTTTCTTAACATTTTCATACATCAATTTTTAAAACTAAGAATAATTAATTAACCAACGATACGATTACAAGCAGTCGTGTCGTCATCGGATCTTATGATGTCAACCGAACGTCTTAGCTCCCATGTCAAAATTAGTTACGCCATTGCTTTCTATTGTAAATTAAAATTATAAGGGACGCTTGACGTGGTTCATCTTGAAGACTTTTATATAACTAAAGAATTTATGAATAAAATTGATTTAAATATTTTACTCTACTTTTTATTTAATTTCTTCTTTAATTTATTCTAGATAAGTATGCTTTTCTTTAAATTATTTAATTATATTCAATTATGGAGTCTAAGTATGGAGCTATGCCTAGCTATGCAGTTCACACTGTCATAAATCCATCGGATTAGTTAGAGCAATTTAATCTATTCACAATACAGCAAGATATAGGATACAGAAAACAGTTGCTTATGAAAAATAAGATTTTCTTAATTAATATACCTGTAAATTATTATTATATCATAAACATTAATAACTTTACTAAGCCGGGTCAATAACCTCTAGGTATATACATAATTTGACATTTAACAGAACTAATGAGGTTTTAATGGGATAATCCAATCTTTTAAACATTAACTTATATAATGAGGCAATTATCAAATTCCTTTGATATTAATACGTGTCATATTACGTTATTATAAAATTTTATTATGTCTGTGGCGTAATCTCGGGAATAACAATATTTCATGTTTTTAGTTTCATATAAGTTAATAATTCTAAGTGTACAATTACAAAACATATATAAGTATTTTAAAATAAAATAAAATACCTTCTAAGACGTGAATTATTAGGGATATCAATGATAGGAGTCTATAGAATGTTTTTATTAAATTACTAGTAAATAACCATTGAATCTTAGATTAAGGATTGGTCTCCGCGCGCGCGCTACGACTAGATACCGCCGGCGTACTTGAAAAATGCGGCAACTAATAGTACGCCGAATTCGGCGTACCCAAGCCAGTCGTGTCACATGCATTGTGTGGAGAGGGCGAACCGATAGTTTATAAAGATTTTGAACAAAATCTGAAGTAAAATGCCTATTTGTGTTATAAAACTATTTAAAAATAATACAACAAAAAATAAGAAAGACACTGGGATCACGTACCATCACTAAGTATCGTATTATTCGAAATTTCTCCTTTACTTCGAAAATTTTTTCTACGAAAATACGACGCCATTCAGTGTTGCCGTACTGTATATCCAAAAAAATACACGTGGTTGAGGAAATCTTTTAGCAATAATTTGAACTTTTTTTTCAATACTATTACTAATACATGTATAAAAAAGTATAATAACAATAATTTAATTATTTCTGTTTAACCATGTTTAACTGACTCATATAATATGTTATTTTTTTTATTTCCGCTTTTTTACTTTTAAACAACCTTTGTGACTATAGTGTAGTAGCGTCGCAAGTGGATTTGAGTCATGCGACTCAAATCGTTCATGGATTCGATTCCCGGCCAGGTCAGGATGAAAAAAAATATTTTTCAAACTTCTTTCCAAGATGGCAGATTTCCCATTTATGAGGTAAAATTTATGTAGCTGGCAGCCCAATTCTTCACACACACTAGCGTCTTTACAAATTGCCTAACACACACTACAGAAATGAGTTGCCGCACTCACAGAGCTATTGTTTTTAGGTGGGGCGGTATCTAGTCGTAGCGCGCGCGCGGAGACCAATCCTTAATCTAAGCATTTAATATTGTAATATTTTCAATAAGTTTTATTACAATACATGTAATTAAAGATGAGATCGCGTCAGAAATAATTAACTTAGAGCGGTAATAACAGCCCTCTATAATTACTATCTCTACCTTATAATTTAGAAGAAAATAATTATAAACCTTGTAGTTATTATGAACCTAAAATAAAATATATTTATACTGACGATATCCTCGCCTGTTCTTTGTTTTAAAGATAATATTAATACACAAAATGTTTAAGAACGAATTGATTAAGATTGCAGTATCTATACTTAATATATTATATAATGTTATAAAGTTTGTTTGTTTGAAAGCGCTAATCTCAGGAACTACTGGTCCGATTTGAAAAGTTATTTCGGTGTTAGATAGCCCATTTATCGAGGATGGTTAGGATAGGCTATCATCACGCTAAGACCAACAGGAGCGGAGCCACGCGGGTGAAACCAGTTCCATTCTATAAAATTCTATAAGAGCATTCGAAATCTAATCTATTCTAGTGAAATTAACATACAAGATGAAGAATAAACATTATTTAAAACGCAAGAACTTAATGTGCATAATTCAAAATAACAATAAAATGTTGACATTCGTTCCAAAAAATGTATAGAACGTTCCAGAATGGAATGGAACATGACGTTGTTCGTTAATTAAACAAGATGGCGGCAGTGTACCAATATTTGGTGTTGCTATCACTAATATGGATTTTGGGCGCGAACGGTGTGAGGAAAAAGCGGGAACCATGGACCAATGGAAGCTGGTTGTAAGTATTTTTTATATCAAGATAAGACACCCTACTCCTTTACTTGATTTATTTCCTTACAACCGGTTGTCTGGAAGAAATCGCTATTTAGCGATATGACCGCCGTTTGCTACAATGTATCCTAGGTTGAGTCTCAGTTTGTAAGTTATCTAGAACAATAAAGCATAAAAAAATAAGACACAGATTCATTTTCCAAGACCAAAAATGTCCTAGAACACTTTGTTTCCTTATATTATGTTACCAAGCTGTCCCATCCATACACTGTCCGCGCGTAACGTAGCTTACCTTGCTCTCTAGATCGTTTACTGCAGAGAGCAATAACTTACAGCTTCATGCACTGAAATACCAATAATCGACCATATTTGCGGAAAAATACGGTAACTAACTGTCAACCATAAGGTTAAATCAATTACTTAATAAAATAAGGGCCATATTATGCGTATTTCAAAAATGCTGGTTTTGACTTTTTACCAAAATATATTATAACTAGATTTCCGCCCGCGGCTTCGCCCGCATTTTCAAAGGAAAACCCGCATAGTTCCCGTTCCCGTGGGATTTCCGGGATAAAACCTATCCTATGTGTTAATCCAAGTTACCCTCTATATGTGTGCTAAATTTCATTGTAATCGGTTCAGTAGTTTTTACGTGAAAGAGTAACAAACATCCATACATCCATACATCCATACATCCACACATCCACACATCCATACAAACTT
This sequence comes from Colias eurytheme, assembly GCA_907164685.1. Lineage (NCBI taxonomy): Eukaryota > Metazoa > Arthropoda > Insecta > Lepidoptera > Pieridae > Colias > Colias eurytheme. Next base: position 34,213 of record CAJQZN010040661.1, read on the forward strand.
TCGCCTTTATAATAGTATTAAGATGTAATTTCCCTAACAAAAGCATGATTTTTATTAAGATATTTAATATTCATAAATGTTTAACCTCAACATAATGCATTACGTGAAATTTGAAATTAGTGCTGGCCCTTTTCGTTCGTTTCTTTTGAGGATATGAGTGGATACATGATCTCTTGTATCTTCATGATGCAGAAGATCATGTACTTAATTTCTTTAGATAGTGACTGTACCTACAATAAAATTTCTACATACAGCAAAATATTTCAATTAATTTCACCAATTCTACCCAAACTCTAACGTTCTACTGTTTTGAGAAGTGCTTTTAAATGGTTAAATATACCATTAGGCACCACCTAAAAGTTTTTACGTACAAGAAAATAAATGACTATAAACTTTGCAATAGTTTATAGTATAATAAACAGTTATTTCGCTCGTCTAGACGCATCAGGTGGCGTTGAATCAACGATTAGAATTGTGTGCAGCCACAGATAATATAAACTATAGTTACCATAGTATAATAGCTCCACAGAGACTTAACGATGTGGTCAGAATAATGTATGAATACTTTTACTTGAATACATAATTTAAATTTAAAAAATTTAAACATTTAAAAGCCGTGGATGTTAACAGCAGTTTTGTTGGAGTTTATAATATTATTCTTTTCAAATACTCTATAATATTATATATAACTAATATTTTCTAGCCGTTTTATGAATAATAGTAGTTATAACCTATAATTTACTTCTCTACTATAGTCATTTTTTCTGTTGTTGTATCGTTTTTTTTTTATTAATACACTCATGCAGGATTAAAATGGTGTCAAAAATCTCTATATTGTTATAACTAAGAAAGAAGAAAAAACGAATCACCTAAGAAAAACAATGATAACTAGAAATAAAAATACTTTTTAATTTTCCAAGAATTTTTAATACTTACGGTGCTTTTACACCAATAATGTGCAAGAATATGTAAGTAAAGAAACAATCATATCGCTACATTCGGTTTAAAGTCTGAAGCGTTTAGCGTTTGAAGCGATACTATTGGCTATTTACAAACACATTCCTCGCTACACATCCTCGCATATTATTGGTGAAAAAGCACCCTTAACCTTAAGTACGTATTACATCTTTAGTACTGGCACAATGAATAAAAAATAAACAATTGAAAATAGAACTACATAATATCTTTTTATTATTTAGCACAGGTCTTGATAGTTTGAGTGCGATATTAAATTAGCTTTTGTCTTCTTGACCCCATACAGCCAGAACTGGTAGGAGAGGCGAGATGTGGAGTTTAGGAGGAACGTCAGCAATATGTTGTCCTGAAATATATTTTATTTTGTACGAGTTAAGATTGGATTTTCTTTATTCATTCATATTTGTAACAAATAAATTACTTTTTTGATCACTCTGCTTTGTACTGTTCATCGTAAAATTTAAAATAAAATAAAATTGAACAAATTAAAATTCAGATTAAAATTTATACGCAGCGTATAGTGCGTATATCTATAATATAAAAATGAATCCCTAAATTTGTTGGTAAGCGCATAACTTGAGAACGGCTGAACCGATTTCGATAATTCTTTTTTTATTATATTCCTTGAAGTACGAGGATGGTTCTTATGTAGAGAAAACGTAAATATTATGTACCACGGGCGAAGCCGGGGCGGACCGCTAGTTTCTTATATAATTTAAACTAAAATAAGACTCAAAAGAAAGACAAGTAGAAATAGTAGAGCATAAAAATAGATCTTGTGAGTCTAAACACTTTCGACTTCCTTCTCAAGAATTATACAAGGGTATTTATCTAATTTTACCTCCATTATGCCACCAGATTTAATATGGCCGCCATTGTCAAATCCGTCCATGTATAATATAACTGTGACTCCAGTAATTACGTGTTCCGGGTCTTCTTGCTCCTGCAAATATTATATGATAGCTTGAATAGTAAAAAAAATATTAAAATTTAAATTGTAGGTCGCTGTTTCCATTTTTAAACCATGGAATTCGTATATTTTATTTGAGTTTTTTTTTTTTTAAAACTATAGCGTGTTGAATTCAGTTTCGTTAAGCTTCATATACTTTTTTTTATTTTAAAAATTAAAGTTAAACCATTACGAAACGCACTATTAAAACAATGGTTAAAAAATATATATATACGGAACACAGAAACAACAATCGTTTTTTGTACTTGGACGTAATTCATATCGAAAGATAAGATATACTGAATACTTCCCGGCTTAATTTATATCAGGTTGGTTTCTGTATAAACGGAGATAAAAAATACATTAACTTACATTTTCGCTCGGATATCGCAGAGTGAGATTAACATCTTGCATTGGAAACGTCCAGGCTTTTGTCCCGTACAACAATAACTCTGTTACATCTGTTAACGTCAGGGAAAAATCTCAATAATCTGTGGTCACGTTTTTGGCGCGAAGTGTGACGTAAGTTGTCAATTAAAAAAAAATTGAAAAAATTGTAACAGGAATAAGTTATTCATTGTTATTTAATACAAATAGATTTATTATTATAGTTCTTACTCTGTATAGTTTCCAAATGACATTGATATTTTTTTGCTGTCTGCTGTAGTGTACCATTTAATCGCAAACGTTCCATAAAATAATTAGCATTTTCGACTGTCTCTTCAGGCAATCGTCTGTCATATTTTTTTTCACTATTCACATTTAACAAGCAAAGTAGTAAAAGGTATAGAAATATATATTTTATATGCACCATCTATTTGTTCACAAACGTAACAATACTATTTTAAATTAAAAAAAAAAAACATTAAAATTGATTAATTACACGCAATAAAATTTATGGAGAATTCACATTTATCTGTCATATCATTATATATGACTGGCTTAAAGTTGCGACTGTATCAAAAAAATAATCTTATTTTGATAATAATTATTCTATTAACATAATATTGCGATTGATAAATAATGATTTATATGGTATTGATAAGTATACTAATTAGAAAAACAGATATATTTTTAGCATAATATTATTTGTTTGCACAAATTCTTAAAAAAAAACTAGGTGACGCACGTGAAATAAAAAATAAAAAAATAGAAGTTAAATAAAGGGGTGTTTTAGGATAACTATCGGGTTAGTTATTAATTAAAATTGTTAATTAAAAAAATAGATTCTTTAAAATAGATTAAATTTTTCATACCATACCATACCAGAATTCCCTTCATTTCTAATTTATAGTCTGTAGACAGATATTTAAGATATTCCCATTGTAAAGCAAAGTTTGAAAAAAGAATGGAACCCTTCAAAGGATTCAAATTCAGAATGTGGAAATAATTAATACAGGGTCAATAAGACCGGTTGAAAAGGGTTTGTGAGAGTCCTCATTAGGCCTACTTAACACTATTGTTATGGGCCATTATGTTCACGCCTTAACTCGCTAGGTTGGATTTATATAGAGCTGTTATATTGAAATGTTGTGAAACGAATACTATGGCCCATTTTCATACTACACGATATTTGCAAAATTATTTGATTCCAGGCTACTACGTTTGTATAAATAACCATACCTACCTACGTTTGTATAAATAACCATATCAAAAGATGATTTGTATAGAAGCTTTTGTAAAGAATTTGTCACAACTGCAATTGTGACAAAAAATACTAAAACATAATAATAAATTTGTTTCAACTGTCTATCAAATCAAGCATAAACTTAGTTTTCAAAAATTACGTAGTTACGACATTTGAATAATAAAAAAATGCTTAAAAATAACAAGAAATAGATATTCATTACAGCTCTATACAATTCCTCCGAAATAGTCGATAAGTAATACAAGAAGTCTCGCTCGATATATTCTGAGATCGTAAATATTATTGGAAACCGTAATAAATCCACTTTTTTCTCTAGATAATTCCAATTTGTTCATCGGAACATGTATTTATTGGAAGACATAAAAAATTTAATGAATGAGTCCATTACGTCATTTATCTATGGTCATAGTAATGTGTTTTCTTAGACATAGCATATTGCTTTCTTTTTCTTTTAGAAATGGAAAATTTGTCAATTCCGTCGAAAATAGTAAGAAAGAGTAAGAAGATATAATTTCAATCAAGCTGGTTTCTACTAGGTTCACGTTAGAAACAATGTGTTTATTTAAAGTACCTACAGGTTTTGCTGAAAATCTTTGACGAAAGCTATTGGTTGTATACAACAGTCTGGGAGTAAATATCAAATGCTATTTTCATTATTAAAGATCGTGATAAAAGACAATAACCTAAAAATAATCACTTTACCTTCATAAATTGCTATCTCATGTTATAGGGCTACTAGATTTCCGCCCGCGGCTTCGTCCGCGTTTGCAAAGGAAAACCCGCATAGTTCCCGTTCCGTGTTAATCCAAGTCACCCTCTATATGTGTGCTAAATTTCATTGTAATCGGTTCAGTAGTTTTTACGTGAAAGAGTAACAAACATCCATACATCCATACATCCTTACAAACTTTCGCCTTTATAATATGTATATATATTAGAATATTAGATAGATAGATTAGATATTAGATAATTGAAAATAAAAAATGAGTAAACTCATATTTGCTAATAATATTTGTAGGCGGTATAAAATATGTTACGAAATTTATAAAATACTAGCTTTCCGCCCGCGGCTTCGCCCGCGTTTTCAGCCGCGTTTTCAGAGAAAACCCCGCATCCCCCTTTAACGTGGGATTTCCGGGATAAAACCTATCCCATCTCTCAAGTTGGATCGAACTGCACATGGTGTGCGAATTTTATTAAATAATCGGTTAAGTGGTTTAGGAGTCCATTGAGGACAAACATTGTAACACGAGATTTATATAATATAATATATTAAGATGTTACGAAATTATTTATGTCATATCGGTTCATAATTAATTTACTACTAATATTATACTACCTTCCGCGTCGTAGCACGACGTACTTAGTTTGTTACTTCAAGATAACAATTAAAACACTATGACAGCAATTAAGACAGCATTATTTGTACTGTCTACTTAAAATGTTTACACGTCTTCAATTTTAATCTCCCTATTTTTATTTGTATCTAGTGGACATATCTGTAACAAAATATGCCTGCTCTTATCAACATTATCAATGCATGCAAATATTTGAAAAAAACTTTGGTAAAAACTTGATGAAATATGTTCCGCCCGTACTAAAGTTTTATTTAAATAATAATTTATAGTTTATTTTAAACTAATAAGAAAATCATCATTCATCTTTCTAATTAATAAAACAGTCTCACAATAATTCCCCTCAGAAACGATTCAATCAATTTATATCTCATTATTCAAACGTTAACCCAATTAAAACTGATATAATCCATCAATAAATAGCGGAGAACATTAAAAACGAAGCAAAAAGGTTTTACCCACTCCGCTGTCATGTCGCCCAAAATATTAATTATCTGTGGTATATTTTTATTCCTGGCAACATTTGTGGAATCCAACGGGAATCTTGTTGAAGGAACTCCGTATGGCGGGGAGAGGATATACCATAAAATGCATACAAAAATCGCAATACCGTTTATAAAACGTGATGATGTGATACAAGTGAATGCGCCTGGAAGTAGTTTAATAAAAGCGGTAGTTGTGCAAGATCTGTATGGGAATGGTGAATGCTATATAGTGGGCGGTGGAGTCGGACAACGTTCTGTGTCTATAAAATTAAAGAGCCCCAGGTTTAAGGGCTATAGTTTCCTTGTTGATGTTTATGCAATGTGATCTGTTTTGTAAAGATATCCTATTTTGTTGTGTTGTTTTATTTACATACCCCCCTTTTGAAGTTCGATTATGATTATTTGTATAGAATGATTCTTGCTACATTGTATCGAGACCGGGCCGTGTCCCGTCCGGGGCATAATCTAACATTATTGTATAGTTTTTGTATGAAGTGATTAGTGACCGTACACGGCCGGGGCCCTGATCGGGGCCCGGATAGGGTGTACAGTGTAGAGAAGATAAAAGTCTATAATATGTACCTTTTTTCTTAGTGGGGAAATCTTGCATAGATACCCACGGCCCCCGGGAAAGGAGCCGTGAGTAATGTCGGATCCTTACCGACTAAAACCCCATTGTGGTCTGTCTAGCCGCTTTAATGATGGGGCCGCGGGTATTGGTTGGAATTTTTCCGCGAGTCGCGACCATAATATTATGTACCCTGCATTATTACTAGTGAAGTAATGAAATTAGCTTTTTCACAACACTTTCTGTAATTTCCATCCCTAGCATAATATTCAAAACTGTTCATGTTCATACGTATTTATTAATTATAATTTGCGTCAAATTAATGATTTTCGATAATATTTGCTTCGCTCTCGAATTGTGTTTAAAACAAACTAATTTCCATAAATTAAAGGACGTATATTGACCAATTATATAAATTAATTGCTATGGAGGTCCTTATTGCAATGGGTTAAGGTTTATTTTAATTTGCTAATGGAATCTGACCTCTGTTCAGTGTCGATACTTGATGCTGATATGGCTAATGTGTATTAAACATGTTAAGGTTGGCTTACATGACGTTATGTAGCAAGCACAGCATTTATTTTGAATAGATAAAACGAAAGACTGATTTGTGTTAATATAAACACATTTATGGACTAAGATGGTTTTGATTGTAAAGTTATTTTAATGAAAATTTAGGAACTCAAAATTTTTGTTATATAAATAAAATATGTATTTAAAATCAATGCCATATTCGTCACTATTTTATTAACTACCAGTCAATGTTGAGCGGCTTTGACATGATTATACCAATAGTATAAGATTAAATCGTTAATAAAAACATTTTTTATGGACAAAGTTAAGTTTCATTTGTCCAAATACAACAAACATTTTAACAGGCTCCATGTAATCACATCTTTATCAATCTCTTTGTCGCATATTTTCAGCTTGCTGATAATAAAATGGGCCTTACGTCTCTTTCACTCGTAGGACGTAAGACATATGTCCCTTTCCCGCATCCGTATGTGAGACAACACTTTAAAATTGTGTACCAAATTAACGTTAGAAAACAAACATGTCTCCAAAATTTATTATTTTCTTTTCCGTTATAGTTTGTGTTTATTCTAAATCAGTTATAGTCGGGCGAACAAACGATGGTGTTCAAAAAGTGTATGAAATGACGTATGAAGTGAGTGGATTTCCTTTAGTTAAACGTCATCAAGAGATCACCTTTGAATATCCAATTGGTGACCAGAACATAAAGGGTATCGCTATCAAAGATTTGGAAAATGGCGACGCAGAAGCATCTATTACTAGTGGAGGTCTTGGATTCAATTTTGTAACTATAAAATTAAAAAGCGCAAGAGGCTCTGGATACAAATTTCTAGTTGAAATGTATGCTTGATGATATTGAATACAGTGTGCGTTTAATATTGTGTGAAGTCTTTATGAAATAAAGTCTTTATAGCCCTACTACAATTTGATATTTGTTTCACTTCAATCATAGATTTTTAACCTTTAATTTTTAACCTTTTCTATCCCCCTATTAGCATGAATTATTATGCAAATTCTTATTTAATCAAAGTAACTTACTCAAATACGGATAAATTTATCCTCAAAAACAAAAATGTAGGTACATTATTAATCCGTAACAATTAAATTTATTCACAATCACCACAATTTGCATTAACTATCCCTTCAAACTTGCTTTACAATAACAAACTAAACACCAAACTGAATAAGAATTAAAATTGCGTAATTAATTAAAACAATACATGTAACCCATATCTTATCCACGCCGCTTGACCTCTATATCTGTTTCACCTTCCGTCTCACTCCATTCACAGTTCAAACCAACACAAGGCAAGATGTCTCTCAAAGGATTTATCGTAATTTGCGCTGTAATAGCTGTAGTACATAGTAAAAGTGTTATAGTTGGTCAAGTGTATGACCACAACAATTTAGTAAGAAAAGTGCATGAAATGAGCGCAGAGGCGGTTGGAATTCCGTTTTTAAAGAGAGAACAAGAGTTACATTTTGATTACCCGTTAGCTGATCAGAAGATAAAAGGTATAGCTATAAGAGATTTGGAAAATGGTCTGTCTGAACCATCTATAACAAGAGGAGGGCTGGGATTCGGATTTGTTGATATAAAACTGAAAAGTGAACGCGGGTCTGGCTTCAAATATGTGATTGAAATTTACGCGTAGTGCTTTTTAGTAGTGTCATTTAGTGAAAATATCGCTCAAGAACTGTATAATAGTTCTAAATTAAGTCAATTATAATATTGATACCGTGAGAAGTGAGAATGAACGGATTTGTTAAACGTTGATTAATAAAATATAACTAGGTACCTATGAGAAATTTATTTTATAATATCCAATAATTTAAAAAGTCATAAGATACTGTGAAGAAGCTTTATCCGTTCATCATCTGTGAACTTTATATCCTATGAAAGAAATGTTGTGATGATTTTGTTGTGAATAATAAATATTTATATTTTAAACATGCCTTTTAATATTTCTAGCACAACTACAATCTTGATTAAAATATTTAATTAAATTAAATATATTTGATTTTATCTGCATTCGATTTCATAGAAAAAGTCTGACTAATACAAATCATCAAGATTATTGTTCTTGTTTACAAATAAGTAATTTATCGTTACAATATGCATTTATACCATAAAATTGAATATATAAACATTGAGTCATACAGACTTGAACAAATATGGATCATAGGTACTGTGTGACTAACTAATTGTAACACTTATGCAATAACAACAAGTTTTTCCTGTTTATGACGAATGTAATAAACAATATCAATTATTTTGAAGCAAATCTCAATATAATTATTGTTCTAAAAAGTTCTTCTAACTATGGTAGGTATAAAGGACTAGTCTAGTGGTGCGGTGGTGTGCTTTCGTCATTCGCATGGAAATCAAAACCTACAGGCTACAGGGTACTTAACGTGAACACAGACACTTGAAAATTGTTACGAAGCAACGTCTTATAGCACAAACAAGGGAAACATTGAAAAAATAATCATTTACGGCCTTACTTACTAATAAATAGTTAAACAATGGATAAATTTCTACCATTTTCTACCATAGCTGTGTCCTGCTCTTGCACACATGAAACGTCAATCATAAAAACAAGACATTGCATTAACTAATCCATTGCATAGCGAATGGATAAAATTTTATTAGTAATACCGTTACAGTTAAAACTAAGTATATACTTAACAATCGAATTAGAGTCCTGCGTCTGGCTAATTAATTTTAGATTATGGCTAATTAATTTTATTATTTTTATGTTTAAAGAACTATGAAAATTACAGACATCCTAAAACAATTTGAATTTGTTATTAAAACGAAATAAAAAATTGCGTATGGCACCTATTTTACAACGACAAAAACGTCTTGCAATAAAAAAATTATGTCTTATGGATCTATCTTTAGGCAAAAGATTTAAAATTACGCGTTAAAAAATTACTAAAGTTTATAGGATATTTTCACAATTTTCCTGTGCAGATAAGATGCGCACTAATAAACGCAACCACTGCCGCCACTCGCCAGCCAGACAGCCCGGACTCTCGGAAAGAGCAAGAGAGACAGTAGGTATATCAATAATAATAGTTAAACAAAACTAAAAAACACGCTTTTAGTTCGGTTTTCTATAAAACGCGTGTTTTTTATTTTTTTTTAACTATTATTTATTTTATCAAATTAGTGTATTGTCATCTGCCCAAAGAAGTCGGTTACAAACATACAGCGTGTAAAAAAACCACCTGTTCTAAAATCATCTCCCGAGGACGTTGCTACCTCCTGTACTATAAATATTGCGTTGAAATTTGTACTGGAACATTTTTATTTTTTCCTTCAAACTTTCCAACTGCACTAAGTGGACGCGAACAGGCGAAATGACCCTACTATTTCTTTGGTACAATAACAGGAAGAAGGATAAACATTTAAATTAGGACAATCATACGTAAATGTATTATGTAGCAAGAATAGTATTATTACGAGTGGAAAGGTTAATCTTGCAGCTCACACAAATATTTAAATATGTAGTCATAGTCATATTTACGTTTTCTCTACATAAGAACCATCCTTGTACTTCAAGGAATATAATAAAAAAAGAATTATCGAAATCGGTTCAGCCATTCTCGAGTTATGCGCTTACCAACACATTTTGCGATTCATTTTTATATATAAGAAGATACATAAGAAATTGTTATTTCCTTATAAATATTCATATATTGATGATTTACTTACTCTGTCTAAAAGATCACGTTTTATTATGCATGAGTAGTTCTTCTATATTAATTGTATAACAAGGTCATCTCACATTTATTGGTAAATAGGTTATACATTGAACAACTTATTACTATTGCAATTCAAATACAATAAATACAAAGATGCTTTGTCAGTTGAATCTAGACAATTTACCTATGTACCTATATTGTTCTTATATTACGATTAGAGAAAATAACAATTTTCCATAATCGTAATATTGTAATGCATTAAAATTTGATATTTATGGTAAACATGGAAAACATTACCTTTTTAATTATCTCCGTAGGTAGCACTACATTTAAAACAACCCCCAGTACCTAAATGATAACATGATTACAATACGCTTGAGCTACGGAAATAGTTTCTACGTAAGAGACTTGGGTAAGTACCTCAAAATAAAACAAATAAATTACATCACCACTTTATTTACCATGATAATTCATAAAATGTCCGGTCTGAATAGCATACACTTCTACAAGGAAATTATAACCTCTGAAGATGGTAGGACTGTTTAATTCCAGAGTTACGGACATTTGGCCAATCCCGCCTTTTTTCAAATAAACTTCTCCCCATTTATCCGGGCGTAAATCTAGAACTCTGATTGCATTTATCACTTCGTGGTCTGAACTATTCACTGTAATTTCCTTGGAACGCACCCATATAGCCGGATTTTCTTGTTGCACTTTGTCATAAATTACCTTCGAATTTAAATCAGGATATCCGAGAATCAAATCAGAGCAATTAATCTGACTGTACAAGAGTACTGTTATAAGTATTGATACAATCATTTTTACGTCTGTTATTTTCTAAGGTATGAGAATAAATGACAAAAAAACGTATGGTTCATGAATGAATTACAAGGACAACTAGCTAATAAATAAATCAAATACCTATATGGGAAATATCATCATTTTGCCGATCTATTTGTGTTTGAGTTACCTATATATTTTTTTTTGTATGTTTGATATGTAAATCTGACTTCGTCACACAACATGAGAATTTGGGACGACAACATTTACAGAATCATTTTGTAGACTAGGTACATTATTATTAAATACCTAATTTTATATTTTGGTACATAGATAATTAAATAAGCTGCGTTGATCATGTCAATAGATGCAGACATAATATTGAGAACAGATTAATTCTTCAGAAAATAAAATCCGTCATTAGGTACGTAAAATATTTACTAACCTACCTAAAATAACGTAAGTAGTTATTTTACCTAGGTTCTTAAAAAATACCTGAAACCTAAAGTTAATACATAAACAAACATTGAATTACTTACTTCAGATTAACAGCAATAAGAATTAAAACTTGCTAATAATAATTAATTTGAAGTTTGAAGCAAACATAAACAAAATTTACAATAACCAGTTAGAATAATACATATTTAAAACATGGTCACAACTCACAACTTATGTAAACAATTCTCGGAATACAAATCATGCTAATTGGTGAAATAATGTGAATGCCTTATACGTAACAAATATAATTTAACAGTTCTCCGACAATACACAGAAGATGATCTAATGAACATCTAATAAATCAACAACCGACTATATAACCGACAAATAATTCTAGCACGTCATTTCTATGTGATATTTTGGTACAATAACAACCAAAATGAACGCGAAGTTGTTGATTTTAAGCGTAATAACTTTATTTACTATAGTAAGCTCTAACGATATAAGATTGGGGTATACTGCGGCATCTTCCAAAAAGATTTACAGTGAAATAAAAGAAGCAGATCCTGCATTGTGGAAAAGAACAGATGACATCATTATAAACGCACCACATAACGAAATTATTAGTGCTGTCTTTGTCACTGATTTACGGGATGATAAGGACGGAGAAGCGTATATAGAGAGTGGTGGAGTTGGTGAAAAAAGTGTCACAATTGGTCTGAAGAGTCCCAGTATCTTGAGAGGTTATAAATTTGAAATTGAAGTCTTTACTAATGATCCCAATGCAAGATTGTACAGTAAAGGTGGCTATGCACCCTACAGTGGCAACGTAGAATATTATCCAAGGAAGTATTGATAATATTGTATTTATTTTGTATTAAAGATATTGTTTTTTGTTTCTTGTTTTATTTTATTGGTTACACGTTAGTATATTAATTATATTCTCGATTGTTCAATAACGCTTAATATTCCTCAAATGGCATTACCGATTTTAGCAAAACTGATGGTTTGAGAAGTGGGCACTTGTTACTATTCTAGTTTCATTCTGGGTAAAAATTGATGTTGCCTCTGTCCAAATTTAGTTTTATAGTAGCTTGTAAGTTTCCTACTGTTTGCACTATGCCCAATCAAATAAAAACTAAACATATAAAATACAAAAATGTTCACGAAAACCTTTCCACGTACGACAGTATTTACAATATGTATAACGCCAAACCTTGTTATTTTACCTGTTGACATCATATTATACGGTAAGAATTAGTCATTCAATTTGTACTTCCTTCTTATGACATTGATGCTTCAAGATAGTGTATCTTACGTTCTTCCGAAAAGTACATGGACAATATTTTACATTTACATATAATAAACTAGCGGTCCGCCCCGGCTTCGCCCGTGGTACCTACATGTTTAAACTATCCTATCTCTCAAGTTGGATCGAACTGCACATGGTGTGCGAATTTTATTATAATCGGTTAAGTGGTTTAGGAGTCCATTGAGGACAAACATTGTGACACGAGATTTATATATATTAAGATGTGTGTATAGAAATTAAAAGATAGATAATTAATTGTAAGAGTCCAAGAATTAAGGAAGTAATGACGTCAGATAATTATAAAACGTTTTGAAATTTCTCACGTGTTTTAATAATAAATGGACCGAGGAAAATTTAACATCTATAAACTACTGGTCCGATTTGAAAAATTCTTTCGGTGTTAGATAGCTCATTTATCGAGGAAGGCTATATACATAATATGATATCGCTAAGACCTGCAACAGGAGCGGAGCACTACGGGTAAAACTTACTTACATAATATATGCAGTAAAATATCTTGTTAAATTTTAAGGTGAATACCCAGCTTAGGTACTTTCCTTAGGTTAAAGAGGGCATAATTTTATCTATTACTCACAGTTATTTTGGTTAAATTAAACAAAAACATATTTATAATCGATCATACAGCGACATCGTCAAATTTGTTATTTGAGTAAGTATTTTTATCCTCTTCATAAGTCTTCATAATAATTAAAAGTAAATTTAAGAATGTTGGATTGACGTAGTTAAGTTAAAATGAAAATGTAATAATATTTTTAATCATCTGCGTATATAAATTTAAAGCATACGCAAATTATTATAGATATCAAACATAACTAAGTAGATTGTGATTTGAGAATGATTTAAATATCTATAGCAAAAATTTTATTTAAAAATAAACTCACCTAATAACCTTTTTTCAGTCTTTATTTTATTTGTGTTATTTTAAGACACAAAATAGGACTCAATATAGAGCTGAAAATAATCGAATAGGTGACCTTTTACTAAAACAATGTATACTTTGAAATGTCGTCATTCGTTTTGTCTTTCCCCTAATAAGAAATGCACAGACAAATCCATACTAATATTATAAATGCGAAAGTAACTCTGTCTGTCTGTTACTCAATCACGCCTAAACTACTGAACCAATTTGCATGAAATTTGGTATGGAGATATTTTGATACCCGAGAAAGGACATAGGCTACCTTTTATGGCGAAATATGTACCACGGGCGAAGCCGGGGCGGACCACTAGTATAATATGTCTGTGAAGAAATGTATGCAGTATTTCCTGGATATTAAATACCTATTCACGTAAAATGATAATAAGGTATGAACAATATAATAATAAATTTCTAAGAAAATTAAGATTATGTAAGGTAGAATGTTCGTGTTTTGTTTGTTTGTTTGCCGTGACACTGTAACGTCATATGATGGCTTCGTTTGATGGATATACGACTTCTTGAATGTTTACTTGGATCGCATTATGCAAGAGGTGTACTGAAAATTGTAATTACTGAAATTGTTTAATTAGATTTAGGTATTTAATTTTTTATAGAATTCAAATGCTTTATAAATATAAAGTTTTAAAGAATAGAAAACAAATCGATCACGAGGCAGGATTCGAACCCGCGTATTTTCGCAATTCCGGGGCGATAAGACGCGTGTTACAATTACATTTTAAAGTTATTAATTATTATAATTTGGCCTTTCGCACATTATGAATTTTGAACTTTTAATTAATTTGTCATTCTTACCCGAGAGGATGTTTTTGAAAATTTTATAATTTTAATCAGTTAATTTTTTGCATGCTCTGATGATAGTAAAGATCACATAAATCCAATTTAATGTAATGTCTTAAAATTATACCTTTTATTTTATAGACATCATTTTATTACGAGTTCAACTTTCAGTTAGTAATGAACGAATTGATGAACATATTCAAGCCATCGAGATAGTATGTACATACTATCTCGATGATTTCTAAATTCATTATTTATTCATTCTTCAAAACTTTGTTTAGATATATTCATTACGTTATTTTATGTTTTTTATTGTAGTAAAATAGAAATAACTTTATTGACACAAATAAATAGGTACAGCTTATATATGAATCCATAGGCTCCTGAATTAGTTAATTATACTAATTTCATTCAAGATTCAAGCATACCATTACAATAATTTTATGAATGTAATGTGTAGGTATATTATTCATTATTCACAGCAGTTTTAAGTTATTACGTCAGTATTTTCCGTGTAATCAGAAACAATTCAATACAGTCAAACAATTTGTTCATGTACAAAATAAAATTTATTCTAGGTGACTCACTCTTGCATAAAACCGACATTTTCTATATAAAACAATACAATTTCATTAGCACTTCAGTGCTAACGAACGAACGAAACAAAATGCGTTTCTTATCTCTTATCACCTTGCTTTGCCTAGCGGCAGCCGCGAGCGCTCAGAGCCACGACTTGATTCTCGGCCAGGCTACATACGGTGACGTCATCATTTTCAAACAAAATGAATACAAATATGGATTCCCCTTCATTGTAAGAACTAGTATCATCGAGTACCCAGAACCAGGGCAAAATAACTTCGCCTACATCAAAGCGATTTACATCAAGGACAATGAAAGAGACGGTACTGGTGGCTACCCGACCATTTCAGCGGGAGGTATCGGACAACGCTTCGCGAAAATCAAGTTGAAGAGCCAGAGAGGCAATGGATTTAACTTTACGGTGACGATCTATGGAAGATACTAGGCAGTCATGTGACCCTGGTACTAGTGAAAGTATTTTGTGCCATTAGAGAAATTAGGTTTTTAATTTAATTTATTTGTTATTTAATTATTATCATCCTGTATAAGTATTAAAAAGTGAGATTTGTACAATGGCTATTTGATTTTGTCCTCCTATATATTATTTGATAAAATTAAATTTATTATAATGCCTATGTTGTGCCAAAAACTATACTAGACTTAAGACTATAAATATACTTTAAATAATTTCGAGAAAAAAATCAGTGACAATATTAACTAAGTATATCAAAATAATTTAAAACTCATTTATTAGACCAATTATATTACACTATCATTTAAACACTAGTGAAATAATTTTTATTTTTTGTTTAGATGGTACATTCAAGGCCAGTTTTTATAAAAGCAAATTACTTTTTAATTATAAATTGCTTTTTAACATCAGGAAAACGTATTTTTTGTTACTTCCGTGTTACGGTATTTGAAAGAAAAAAAACGAACTTGTTTGCTAGACTAACCACGGGTTGATATAGTCAAAACTTCCACAGTAATTTTATATAGAAATAATAATAACTGTATAGTTTATCAAAATATAAATATGGTATAACAATAATTATTATGAACAAGCAAAAAATTATTAAGTCTGTATATTTTCCTTAATTTCTCTACAGTTGTGTAAACAAAATTACACCCATTTTTAATACTCGCCTTAACTCGTTCTACATTTCCAAGAAGATTTATTAAACACTCCGATAGTTCCATGTAACGTTATCTCATATTTAATTATATGCCATTAGGCTGATATCCTATAAGGTGTAAGTTACTTAGGAATGTGGTCAGACCTCTTTACTGATGTTAAATTGTATCAAATCTTTTAAAAGGAAAGATCCCTTATCCTATCGCTAAAGTATAGATACATTTTTAATAAATATTAGTCTCAGAGATATTTTATATTACTAGATTTACTTCAAAATCTGGTGTAAACGGGAAAGTACAATATGGCTAAGAATAATAGAAATAGATATATGTATTATTTTGAAAGCAAACATTTAAAGATAAGGTTGTTTACACTGAATAATTATTATAGAATCCATACTAATATTATAAATGCGAAAGTAACTCTGTCTGTCTGTCTGTTACTCAATCACGCCTTAACTACTGAACCAATTTGCAGGAAATTTGGTATAGAGATATTTTGATACCCGAGAAAGGACATAGGATAGGTTTTATCCCGGAAATCCTACGGGAACGGGTTTTTCTTTGAAAACGCGGGCGAAGCCGCGGGCGGAAAGCTAGTTTTTAATAAATATTAGTCTCAGATATATTTTATATTACTAAATTTACTTCAAAATCTGGTGTGCGTCTTTCCAAACTATACAAGGCCAGTACGCAACGGTGTGAAACTAATCACGTATAGTTTGGAAATAACTTTTTTACAAAGTTCTTCCACTCTATACAACAGCAGTACGCAAATACTTGCAAATACTCGCGTATACTTTGTAGTGAAGTAAGTAAGAATAGCGCTCCAAAACATACAGCGCCAGTACGCATGCGGACTAATCGTGTATGTTTCGGAGTAAGCGCGGCGTCTCTCCATTGCTCGCGTTTATATTATTGTATTGCTGTTTTGAAATCTATTATTAAAATGCATGTGTATTGTGTATATAATGTTGCGTACTGATCGTATATTTTTTGTATCGAGGATGCTTGTGTCTTCGTTCCCGACTATACTGCACGACTTACAATTGACAATAGTGCTAAAATGTAAGAATCTAATAAGTCCAGAAGAAGACGGTTGCGAGGCGACGGAGCCCCGCTTGGCGGGGCTCCTATTTTTGTGTAGTTAAAAAAAACACGAACCTAACCTAACCCATAGGTAACCCTTATATCTGTTACCTATTTATTTTTCTAAGCTTACCTAATAATATTTTTATTCCATATTTTACTGAATCAATCAAGAAGAATAAAAGTAGATAGATACAAGTACAGGTCTTTGATTGCCTATATATTTATTATTTCGCTCAAGCGTAAGTGGTGTTAGCTATATTTAGTTATACATATTTTGCGTACTGATCGAGTATAGTTTGGAAAGAAGAAGCAAGCATCCGCTTTACAAAGTATACACGATCAGTACGCAAAATTCGTGTATATATTGTAATAACAAACTTAAAAACAGCATTACAAAGTATACACGAGCAGTTTCCTATGGTTGCGTTCTGGCTATGTATAGTTTGGAAATACGCATCTGGTGTAAGCGGGAAAGTAGGTACAAATATGACTTAGAATAATAGATATATTATTTTGAAAGCAAACATTAAAAGATAAGGTTGTTGATGTTCATTTAAAATAATATTTACATTCCCAATGCTACTGATTACACTGAATAATTATTATAGAATAGAATATAAAGTCAGACATTTCCCAAATTATAATAATATGTATACCTATTAATTTATAAGGACGTATTAAAAATACGTTGAATCTTGTATACAAGCTAACGTAATTTCGCATACGAACTAAAAACAAAGCAAATGAAGTAATTGTATACAGTAGATATTGAATACAAACCTTATTAATTTTACGCCTAATAATTGATATTTTTAATCTCTTTGACAAATGCATATAAATTAATAACAATTTATTCTTATATAAGTACTATCTAACTATAAATTTTATTAAGCTATTGCATAGCTTCTATCGCGGGCCTTGCGCGGTAACCGAATGTAAAAATTCCGTAACGAAAAAACCTAACACCCACTTCAACCGGCACAGCAATGCGATGCTATGCAATCAATAGCTTTACCTCGGCAGTCCTCGAGTGCCGCACGTATTTTTTTATTTGAATGGTCACAAGATACATAAGTAATTATTTTTATAGTCGCATCACATTATTAATGCTATGACAAAAATATTTAATATATATTATATACTTTATATTTAATATATATACTTCCCCATTAGATGTTTACAATTTGAGTTGTACTTAAAAATAACGTGTTTTTTTTTTCAGCAACATGGGCCTGCTAGAATTCGAGGAATGGTCGAACCAACCCAACCTTTTCTCTGAAAAATCTCGTGTATGCGCCAGAATCCATGGTCTTACACCTGGTCAGCGACGCATATGCCGGCGACATAAGGACCACATGCCAGCAGTCAGCGCTGGCGTTCGACAGGGCATCACTGAATGCCAGTATCAGTTCAAAACTCGGAGATGGAACTGTACTGTGACGGGGGATGAGACTGTCTTCGGCCCTCTGACGTTGATTGGTAAGGCTGTAATAGATGTTTCAAATAAAGTTGCTGCCTGTAGCGCTTGTTAGAAAAATCATAGGCTCCCTATATTCATATATTCCTAGTAAGGAGTAGTTTTTAATGAATAAATTATCAAAATATGCTTCCTATCATAAACGTGTATTTATTCCCTGCTTTTAGATGCTGCTACACACCCGATTATTTAAATTTTATAAAAAAATCTGCTCTATTACACATCGTACGCGTTATTTTTCTGTAAGTGGTAATTACTAAAAAGATTTGAAATATTTCCCCAAACGTGTCATCAAAACCCTGTTACAAGCTATTTTTATCCTTATAACAATAAAACTAATAAACTAGAATCGCGTACAATCAAGTGCAGCCATAGCTTACCTCAAGAAGCATAAATCTCACTTAAGCGATGTCGACACAGTGTCGACTCTAAGTGATTTATACTTTGGTTTTATTTCTCGTAACTTGAAGTGCGGCCAAGCTGGATTATCTGCTTATTTAAATGTTTATTCCGAGTTAATATCGTTTGAATGAGATCTTTTTGCAAGTATTATCAACATTAAATTTCTTTGTGGTAATTAAATGAAGTATTTTGACATGGACATTTGACATAATATATTATGTGCTTCAAGATGATGTGCTTCTTAGTTATCCATGTCCATGAAATAAATATTTAATAGCCTACTTATATTATATGTATTTTATTGTTTGTTTTTGTTTAAAAAGTCTTATAAAATATTACTGAAAAATATAAGTTAGTGTGAAGGTAGTTTGAAATAATTTATTTTTAATCTTCTCCTCCAACCTTCATTCTATAATCGCTTAATTTAAAGATAATTGGCATCAGAATCAAGGAGACAATGAGAAGTGAAGGATTTATTAGTGAGCTGATTTAAACTATGGAATATATTGGAGAAAGCCCGGAATGGTAAATTTCGACATTAGATGTTTTCATACTGAATTTTCGTGTGCGTCAGGATTGCTCCGCCAAGTTATCAAATCAGAAAATGGTTTCAGCCAAAAATTTGTCAATATTTGTCAAAATCGAAAGAAACAAACCCCGTATTTGTCAAAGCAGAAATAAAGAAGTTATAAGCGTTTTAAGTTGGCCGCGCAATCCTGACGTCAAGGACTGCGCGGCCACGGAGATCTCAGCAACTACTTGGGATAGAGAAATAATTCCTTTTGTCAACTCAAGTCTGTATTTGTCAAGATTTGTCGAAAAATGAATCAAAGCTCTATGTCAATATTATAATTAAATATTCGCCTTGAAAGTCATGGCCGCGCAGTCCTTGATTTGCTATTTTGTTTTTAGTATTTTTTTTATTAAAATTGAAGACTTCATATAGTATAGGAGTTAAAAGGAGAAAGGTCTTAATTTGTCGAAACTGACAAAAGCTTTAAAATACGACTAAAGTGTAATTAAACAGACGAAATCAATTTAAAACACAAAACTCGTGGCCGCGCAGTCCTGACGTTACTTTAAACCATGATATCTCAATAACTATAGTAGCTAGGATTTTGCTGTAGACGTCCATATAATCCTTATATTAACCCCATTAAAATGACATATCCTTTTACCCTCAACACTGTTTGGGACGCGAGTAATCTCAAGAATTATGTTACCCCATACAATGTTCTAGTAGAGTGACCATAAT